>ML789135.1:61098-121539 GCA_009831015.1 Picea engelmannii | reverse complement strand
AAAATGAAAATGTCTCCTTGGTATATATAGGAGACTAGGAGGTATAATTACAACTAATGGTCTAAAGACGACATAAATAAAATAACATTACTAATATAATATGCCCCAATTAAGGGGTAATGAGCCAATATTAGGGCTTAACAGGGGGATATAGAGATGATATCTTATGTGATTTTATTCCCATGGATGTCTTTCATCTTTTGTTGGGGAGACCATGGTAGTATGACATGAATGTTGTTCATGATGGAAGAAAGAACACATATTCCTTAGAAAAGAATGGTAGGACACATATGCTGCTGCCGATTGAAAATAAGAAGGTGAAAGAAGAAATAAGAAACACTATACTTCTCATGAGTGGGAAGGAACTTCTGGATGAAGTCAAGAAAGAAGAAGAGACGTAGCTTGCTGTGGTGAGAAAACCTAGAGTCATTTTGACCAGTACTTCGATAGATGATCTACCGGAGGAAGTTCAGAAAATGCAGGAGAAATTCGCTGATATAGTGGTGGATGATTTACCTTGTTCGTTGCCACCCATCAGAAGTATAAGTAATCATATTGACCTTGTACTAGGGGTGAGTTTACCAAACATAGCAATGTACATATTGACACCGCAGGAGAATGAAGAGGTTAAGAAGCAAGTCTAGGAATTGATGGACAAGGGGTTGATCAGAGAAAGATTGAGTCTATGCGTTGTACCAACAATGTTAAGTCCAAAGAAGGATGGTGAATGGAGAATGTGTATATACTCAAGGGCTATAAAAAAAATCACCATGAGGTATAGATTTCCTTTACCGAGGATGGATGACTTGATGTATTGCTTGAGTGGAGCAAAGTTTTTTTCAAAATTTGATTTGAAAAGAGGATATCATCAAATTAGAATGAGGGAAGGTGATGAATGGAAGACAACATTCAAGATGAATGAAGGGCTGTATGAATGGCTTGTCATGCCATTTGGTTTGATGAATGTGCCAAGTACTTTCATGATATTGATGAACAAAGTATTGAAATATTTCATTGGAAAATTTGTAATTGTGTATCTTGATGATATACTGATCTTCAGTAAGACTGAAGAAGAACATTTGAGACACCTAACTCTAGTGATGAGGAGGTTACAACAAGAGAAGTTACTGATAAATCTGAAGAAGTCATCTTTCATGAAGAAATAACTCATTTATTTGGGTTTTGTGATCTCTTCAAATGAGTTGAAGATGGATCCTGAGAAAGTAAAAGCGATCAAAGAATGAACATCGCTAAGGAATATCTTTGAAATCAGACGCTTCCATGGATTAGCTAGTTTTTATAGGAAGTTCATCAGAAAATTTAGTGGAATTTTTGCACCAATGATGGACATAGTCAAGAAAAGACATAAATATTTTCATTCAGCGGAGGAAGCAGAAAGAAGTTTCAAGTTGTTTAAGGGGAGGATAACCAAACAACAAGTTCTGGTTCTGCCAGATTTTAGTAAGACATTTCAAGTAAGATGTGAAACAAGTGGATTTGCGATTGGAGTAGTCTTAAGTCAAGACAAAAGACCAATTACATACTTTAGTGAGAAGCTGAATGATGCCAATATGAAATATTCCACATATGATAAAGAGTTTTATGCAATCATACATGCATTGAAGAAATGGAGGCACTACTTGGTTTTAAAGGAGTTCATTTTGTACAATGACAACCGTGCTTTACAATTTGTAACCAAATAGGAGAAATTGAACCAGAAGCATGAAAAATGGGTTGAATTTATGCAGAACTTTACTTTTTTCATAAAGCACATTTCTGGAAATGCTAATAAGGTTGCTGATGTATTGAGAAGGAAATGTTTGATTCTGCAGGAGTGTCATGTGAAGACCTTAGGTTTTGATAGCCTTAAGGACATGTACAAAAATGACTCAGATTTCAGGGATGCTTATGAAGCATGTGAGAATCCTGTTCTGAGAGACAGAAGCCAATGGATTGAATACTTAATCCAGGATGGATTATTATTCAAAGGAAATCAGTTGTGTATCCCGAAGAGTTCTATGAGAGAGAATCTTCTGAAGGAAAAACATAGAGGGGTATTGGTTGGACATTTCGACCATGATAAGACATTTTTGCAACTGAACAATTTGTATTATTGGCCAGGGATGAGTATGGATGTGAAGAAGTTTGTGAACAAATGCAGAATTTGCTAGCACATGAAGGGAAAAAGACAAAATATAGGATTGTATCAACCATTGCCAGTACCAGAGAGGCTGTGGGACGTGGTAAGCATGGATTTTGTGTTAGGACTACCGAGGACATAGAGGAGTTGTGATTCCATATGTGTGGTAGTCGATAGATTTTCAAAAATGGCACATTTTATTCCATCTCATAAAAACAGTTATGCAACACACATTGCAAACTTGTGTTTCAAAAAAGTTGTTCGACTTCATGGTTTACCCAAGAGTATTGTTTCAGATAGGGATACCAAATTCGTTGGTCATTTCTGGATGAAACTGTCGAAGAAGCTGGGGACAAATTTATCTTTTAGCTCAACGTATCACCCTCAGATGGATGGATAGAATGAGGTAGTAAATTGAAGTTTAGGGGACTTGTTGAGGAATTTAGTAGCTGAACATCACAGTCAGTGGGATCAGATTCTACCGCAAGCGGAATTTGCATATAATGACTCACCTAACAAGAGCACAAGACATAGCCCATTCTAGATAATGTATGGAATGAAACAAAGAGGCATGTTTGAGTTGAGGGACTTAGAGAAGAGTGAGTTCTAAAGTGTTGGAGTGGAGGATTTTTTAGTAGAGATGCAAGAGCTCCACAGTAAGATTAAAGAACGCTTGCAAAGTTCCAAGTAGGAATATAAGCACAGAGAAGATCAACACTGAAGAGAGATTCAGTTCAAAGTGGGAGACTTAGTCTTAATGCATCCAAGAAAAGAAATATTCCCAAGGGGAACATACAATAAGTTGAAAATGAAAAAGATAGGACCATGTAAAATTATGAGAAAATTTGAGGCAAATGCTTACGAAATAGAATTGCCAGATTGTGTGGGCATTTCACCCATATTCAACATAGTGGATCTGTATCCTTACAGACTAGTAGATGAAGTAGATGGGGAAGAGAATCAAAAAGAATTTTAGTGGGTCAAATAGATTCCTGTAGCTGAAAATCCACAGATGGAAAGGATCATCGATCAGAGAGTTAACAAGAAGACCCAGAGAAAGATGTATTTTGAATATCTAGTAAAGTGGAAGGGACACCCGATTTAAGATGCCAGTTGGGAAAGTGAAGCGAAGATCCACAAACATGGACAGACGGTGCAGGAGCTCATGGATAGGAGCCCATGAATTTTTTTATCCAAAGGAGTATGATGCAAGAGCATCACCAGCAAAGCAAGTGAAAAACAGGAAGGACAACTGGATACACACCAGCGCCCATTTTGAGGATGTTTTGAATTTGAAAGGATGAAGCATTAATGTAATATTTGCAGAATATATTTTTTCTTTTATGGTTTGGAGATTGTAACACAGATCTTGAGTGGTTTCTCTCATCTATTGGTTGGAGGCATTCAATGTAATAAATGTAAAGTAGTTGTAGAGATTTTAATTCGATAAGATAGCTAGAGGTTGTAGGAGGGAAAAATCTAGAAATCTACCTCGTATGTATTGTATTATATCATTATTCTCATTGTAAGAGTATAATTTTAGAAGCAAGAAGAATAGGAGAGTAGAGAAGAACATATATTGTAAAATTTGTATGAGCAGATAGTTGTTTCTATAGAACCCATGTACAGATGCACTTGGATTAATATAAGAAAGCTTTGATCCAACTTCATGGTGTTTATGAATTCTGTTTGCATCTGTTGAATGGTATGTTTACAGTTTTCTTATATTCTCTGTTATGCATTTGTTTGAATGTTGTGTGTATGTATGATTTCATGTTGAATGTATGAAGTCTGTGAGAGGGAGAGTATGAGTTTCAATTGTTTCTCTTCCTGAGAATTCCTGCAAGGAGTGCAGTGAAATTCCGTAAGGAGTGCATTGACAAGTTCTGAGTCTTACCTAAAAAAAGCTTAGGAGAGATACTGTTGTTCTCAGAACAGTAGAAGTGTGAGTATACCATAGAGCCGTGCAAAGTGTGTGCATGCCAGGTTGAAGTCTTAGAATTTTCCAACCGAGCGAGTGGTTGAAGAGTTACTGTCACAAGGAGTGCACAGAACTGGGAAGTTAAGATAATTATTAATTATTGTGGAAGCCATAAGGAGTGCGAGAAAAAATCCATAGAATCCTTGAATTTGTAGCAAGAACTAATCTTAGGAGGGATAGAGACTTCGAAGATTTCGAAGGGAAAACAAGGCTGAAGTTACCTCGAAGAAATTAAGCTCAGAAGGAGGCACCACGTTATTTGGCCGGGAGTATCGAGAACTCAAATGGACAGTTGAAATTCTGAGAAGGAGAACTACCGATTTGTCGTGGACTGTTAGATCTAGTGGATCAATGGAGAAGTTAAGGCTGAGTATCTGTTAGCACTCACAAGATTAGGTGGAATAGTCACTGTTAGATCTAGATCAATGAGAGTCATTGATCTTATGATTTTGGATTTCGACATTTTAGGAGTTGGAGTGTGGAGAAAGTCGTGACTTGGAGGTCTTGAGTTATGAAATCCTGAAACACAAAATTTTGATACAATTTGGACTGCCAGATCGTCGAAGGTTTAGGGCCATAGATATGAGGAGAAGAAGTCGTGAGTTCAGACTTCGAGAGAAGGGATAGGAGTCACACCATGAACTCACGAGTCGTGAAATCCCGACGTGCTCAGAGGTTGACCCCAGGACGTGACTGAGGTCACATGGTCTAAGCATAAGGGAGGAGCTAGTAGAACTGTAAGCCCATTTTGGGGTTTTAGGAGTCGAAGGAGTAAGAGGGACTCACAATAGAAATCACGAAGTCGCGAAAGACAAAACACCTTTTTGGGTAAAGGTTGTGGTCACATCGGTTGGTTACGTGGAGTGGAGGTTCACACCTAGTGCTTGTTTGCATAGCCGTAACTTCTAAAAATGACCTGTGGTTATACATGTTAGAGATTCCAACTGGGAATCAAGGATCCATTTTAGGTTAGGGAAATAGAAAGATCCAACAACTGAGAGGTCACACATAACCTGTCGAAGTAGGGGTGCTGCATCATTTTTCTTATTAGAAAAATTGTGGACTAAAAAATACCCTTTGAGCAGATTCAACCATTTATCTAAAAAATCCACATCTATCTGTCCTTCAAATGATGGAATATCAAAATTTACCTGTACCTTGAAGGGTTTTGCATGACTTCTTGATGAAGATGCATCTCCTGTGCGTAGCTGTTGAAGGATCTGTTCAAAATTTTCCATCATTTCGTTCCTTTGTCGTGCAAGAGATTCCTCGAGCAACATTTTAAAATGATCTCCTACTCCATAATATTTCTTTTTGTCCCCCATGGGCTATTGGTGAGCTTGGTGTTACACATGATTTTGGTCACTCTGGTGATGTCTCTACAAGTGATGTATTCAGGCTCCCACAAGGACTTTTTGCCTGAGGAAAGTGACTGTTGTCTTCTTCCAAAAAACACGTTTTTGAGATGAGTTCGTAGGTTGCCTATATTACAGGGTGTGAAAATCCTTCATTCTCCGAGGCAACCCAAACTTAGGGTGCGAACTGTTCGCAGTCTTCTCTATAGGTAGGGTGCGAACCTGTTTCAAAGCTTGGAAAATAGAAGAGGTCATGAAGGTTCTAGAATGGAATCTTCTAGAAAATGAGTTGGCATTCACATGGTTGGAATCCTACTGACTTCTTAGATTT
Source organism: Picea engelmannii (assembly GCA_009831015.1). Lineage (NCBI taxonomy): Eukaryota > Viridiplantae > Streptophyta > Pinopsida > Pinales > Pinaceae > Picea > Picea engelmannii. The sequence continues at coordinate 115,732 of ML789135.1, read as the reverse complement.
AGTGGGATCATCCTCATCCATTTAACCATCTCTCCTTCTCCTATACATTGAAAGGTTTCTCATAGACAAGGTTAAGCAAGATTGAATGAAGAATTAGTGAAAGTATTGCGTGAAGGAATCTGCTTGGATAGAATCTTGAAGACTCTATTTGGTCTATCAAGTTGTATTGGATATTATTCATGCAAGTGTAGCGCAAGTGTGTGTGTTGAAACCAAGGGGCACTGAAAGGAAGCTTGTGACATCAAGGTGATCTAGTTGTATCTTCTACTTTCATTCAATATAATACAACGACATGTTCGTTTCCCATAAAATCACACTTGTTTTATTGCATAACTCCTTGATCATATGCATAGGTTGACATTGAATGTACTTTGCTATCTTCACTTTGGTTGGTTTGTGTTGTCTTGGACCTGATTTCACAAGAGCACCGGAGCGAAGTGGGAACAAAAAATACCTAAGGAAGCGATATAGAGGTATGTCACTCATTCCTTCTTATTAGTAGATTCAATGACTACAACTTAGGGAAAGAGTCATGTCCTGTCCTATTTTGTTCTAGATTCAGGTGGATCTAGGGAGATCTGTTAGTGTTCGCACCTATCGATTTATCCGATAACAAAATTGGTGACTCCACTGGGGATACAACCCATTTTGGTGGTTTTTTCTTGGCCATTTTCTCTCGACCTACCCTTTTTCATTCCCAATCAATCTCTGAGTCTTGAGGAGACCCTCACAGACTCCCTGGATCCAGAAGTTCCCTCAAAAGTCCTGTCATTTTTCCAAAATTTGCTTGATTACAAGCCTTCTTACACTACACCTTTCTATAGCTTGTGAGAATAACTGAGGTTCGCACCCTAGAGTTTAGTTCAGTGAAAACTTCTCGCAACCTTCCCGTGTCTAGCCTGTGAGAATCCTTAATTCTCGCACTATACCCCATTGTTAGACTACGAACTCACTTGTAAAAGTTTTGGATTAAGTATTTTGTGTCTTTAGATGCCCAGATTGGTTGGTGTGTCTGGAAAGAACTACTCTGGCCAGTGATTGAATGTTTCTTGACTTCAAATCTTAGGAATGATTAGTTTTCAGAAATCGAAAGCTCTTCTTGATCATTTTTTCTCAATTTTTACCTCTTGACCTTTTCTTAACAAGGGTATAATCTTCTATTCTGAAATCCAAGTGCTTGTTTGGTCGAGAGCCTTTGATTGGATTAAAATTTGAGATTAATGGTCCTTTTCAATTTCTTATTACTTGGAAAATTTTTACCCATGTGCATTTGAAGAGACTGGTCTTGTCAGTTTGTTATTTTTGTCTTCATTGAAAGATCGATTTGGGTGTTTGTTGTGTATTTCTTTTTCGTTGGTTGCTTACTTTTTCTTAGTTCCATCCTTGTTGCTTGGTTTCTAATAAAAAATTTAAAGACATTTTCTTTTTTTTAAGCAACCTTTTATTCGAAAAATATGGGCATTCCAGTATTGAAAGAAAACGAATAGGGAATTTGCATTGTTCATGATTGTTTGATATTACATTTCAGAGAAGATCATACATCGTAGTTCACATTGTTCCAGAAAACTCCTCTTTCCCTCTTGTAAATAGGATTCATCGAACCAAATTGGTATCATTCATCCCTATTTACACATTGTTGGGTCAGAGTCTCATACAACATCAGTTTCATTTCCGTCTCCTTTTGAGTAACAACAACCTTTAATAATATTGCGCAATTTTAAAATTCAACTAGTAACTTTTTCTAGGGCACTTTTACACCAACATTAGCTAGGCTAGAGATTTGGAATAGGAAATGAGACACACTCTCCAAGGGAAAAAATACACAATAGTATCTTGTGATAAGGAGTGTCAAATTCCATTTGGATCATTTTGTCCTGGGAAACCCTTCTCACACAAGGGTCAAACCTGAGGTCGCATTGAGATTGACAGAGTTACTCACCTTGCTTTGTTGATATCGGTGTAGAGGTTGCATGTATTACGGGGGAGACTTGAAGGTATACCCACAATGATGAGTGGAATCCTCTCAATCTAATTTCAGGCTAGATACCCTGCCCTTGCGTGTGGATCGGACTGTCGACTATTCCCCCAGGCATTATTGTTGTTGGTGGTAACCTTAGTAGCCTATCTTCTTAGGGTCTTACACAAGGTGACTGTGAAGGGGTAAGTCTTCATAGTAACTGGAATCGATGTTGGCCAGACTCACTCGGGCTCCTTAGAGGATATACCCATGATTGTGTGTGGGAGCTTGCACCAGGGTGTAAGTCTGTTAAGCATGTCGTCAACGTAAATTTTCTACCCTGGACCAACCTCTTCTTGTCTCGTCATTGCAATGTTTGATTTCATCACCAACTAGTGACTTCGGAATTAGAAGGTCTTGTTCACTTGGTTTTGCTTCCTAGATTTTATTAGTGCATGCTTCTTGTTTACCCAAGTTGGCCATAGAATTTCTTTCATAAAATTCTAACTCAATAAAAATTGACCCTCCACGCCGTTCACGTAGAATGCAAGGCCTACCCCCAGAAGATCTGGAAGGTTCTCAACCCTTTCCTACCAACTCACTAGAGGGCTCTCCTCAATAGAGTGAAGTCCAAGATGTTGCCACTCCACTAGTGGAAAGAACTAACTCTTTAGAATGGTTCCGAATTACCAATTCTTGAGAGGACTTCCGACTTCCTCCCAACTTCGAGAGACGTATTGTTCGAGTGACTTCTTCTGGAGATATATTTGTTCAGTCTTATGGATTACCAACTGGACCTTTCATAGGACCTAAGGGTCAAGATCTATTTTGGACTACTGGCATTTTTAGACAGGATCTCTTTGGCTCAGGAGCAGGCATTGATATCACTGTCACACCTGAGCTGCCCGAAACATTTGATCCAGATGCAATACCTTTTACTACTACCTATTATTTTCCTAGTACAAACGCTCTGCCAGCTAACCATATCTTGACTATCCCTCTACAAATAGTCCATTACACAGTGGTCCCATATACTATGAGTCCTCACACTGATATTACAACGGCTAGCCAAGCCCCCATTGGCACACCGGTTTTTCCCAGATTCACCCCAACACTTCCGCCTAGATATCATGTCTTGAATTCTTCTATTCTCTCTCCTACACAAATGTCATCCGGGACTCCTAGCATTTCCACTCCTTCTGGGCACCATCTCATCCCCGGTTTTATTCTGACACTTCCTCGACCCCCTTTCAGAGGACCTCTTCCATCCTCTATCAGAGGCACCGACCCTAGTGGAACCATCCTGTCTTTCACACCTAATTACTAGATTCCTGTTGGTGGACAATTTCACCTAGAAGGCCAAACCCAATCCCCTTTTGCAGGACAAATCCCAATTGGGACGCAGCCCCTGATTGGAGGGAAATCCCCACCGACCCCACTCTATGGACAAAACATACCTCCATCCTTGCCCCAGTATTAGAATTATCTTATTCAACATAATCATCACTCAACTGGGGGGAAATAGCCTCAAGCTAGCTCCATCATACCCCCTAGTACATGCATACCATATCCAGGCATGTCTAATCCTATTTGGGGCTTGAACGCTCAACCCCACGCCCATGTTCAAGGGTACAACCCTATGAATTACTTGCCTCCACACAAACAATTGAATTTTCCTGGATCTTCACATTATATGCAAACTGCTTATAGTCCCACTGGTCTACCGACAGGACTCCCTCCCCAAAGTCACCAGTACCCACATGTGAATAGACAGTTACCCTTCTTAGCCACCCTGGACCTCTCTGATCTGTCGAGGATTTTAAATGATCCAATCTGTCACTCTCCTTAATGGCCCATCATTCCAGCCAAACTACCATCCTACATCCCTAAATTCGATGGTAAACCGAGAGAGGACCCGAAAAATCATGTAATGAATTTTCACCTTTGGTGCTCATCCAACTCCTTGATGGATGACTCTATTCATTTATGCCTTTCTTAGCGAACCCTCACAGGTTCCTCTGCAAAGTGGTATATAGAATTACCACGAGGCTTCTTCACTGATTTCAACACCCTCGCTTTTGCTTTCCTCACCCACTACTAGTTACCGATCCGATACGAAACAAAAACTGAGATTTTGAGTTCTCTCAAACAAACCAAAGCCACTCATATCTCTGATCACATTCATGAGTGGCGACGGAGACGACGTCTCATCAAACTAGAACTTCCCGATCATTTTCTAGTAGAGTGGTTCAAAAAATCATTCGTGAATGACATCACTTGTGACATCACCATGGGTGGAGTTGTCACAGAAGAACAAGCAATCAGTCGTGCTCAATACCCCGACCTTGTTTACTCATAAACAGGTACTCTTTACGACTTACTCCCTGACGTACCTCGTCCTTCTACTTCCACTACTTCAACTACTCCTTCTGCTTCTCATGCAGCTGACAGTGTGATTGGCACTTTCCATGCCCAACCTCACTCCGTCCAAACCTCTAGCAACAACCCCAAACCCATTTCGTCTAATGTTCAAAATGATCTATCTCCTACCCCTCCCACCGGCAAGATTTCTGAGGTAAAATCTGTTCAATCTACCCCCGCTGGCAAAAATAAATCCAAAAAAGGAAAGGGTAAGAACAAGGAGGATAAAAATAATTTGCAATATGAGAAAACCAAAACACCACTTGTTGACGATAGGTATAAGCGCAAACCTCGATACCCTTGTCTTATCTGTGGTGATGATCACTACACTAAGGATTGTCCATGACGAGCCGAGGTTACTAAGTTCCTTCAAGGGACCATGAAACCCCCCACTCTGGCCATAATGTCACAACCCTTCCCTTCTCAACAATAGGCCCAATTGGTCATTCATGACCAACCTTCCCCTTCCAATACATCCTATTTCTTAATGTGTATAGGTGATTATTCTTCCTCCAAAGAGAAGGTTGATGCAATACCTCCTTCATTGGTCCAACCATCTCCCACGACTCCACCTACCAACGGTCCTCTTCATCTCAAATGACCGAGCCTAGATATAGTTCTTCGCCCTCACCCAAAGGGTGTTGTTTGAAAATTGGCTTTCAACCCTCATGCACGTGCTGCCTAGAACTATAGTATTGTCGAAGATCTAGCCCAAGCACCATCCGTGATGTCAGCCCTCGAAGTCCTTCAGAGTTGTCCTATACAACGAAAGGCATTGTTGAAATCTATTGGTGGAATCGACCCTACATATATGAATTTAATAATTTTTGACTTGGAAGATCACATTCCAAGGTTACCCCCTCAACTCACATTCCAAATACAAGTTATTTTCTCCGAAAAAAACATTTGTAGAATAGTTATTGGTGAGGGTGCCTCGACGTGTGTCATGTCTATTTCCTGTTGGAAAGCCACCAACTCTCCTCCTTTGACTGAATCCCACAACATACTCAAAGCCTTCAATGGCTCTAGTTTTAAGCCTTACGGTGTCCTCCCTTCGTTTCCTATTACGTTAGAAGAAAAAATGGTCAACGTTGAAGTGGAGGTCTTCGACGCTCCCCTCGATTACAACATTCTACTTAGCCGTAGTTGGATCGATTCCATGCATGCAGTTATGTCCACTCTTTTCCGTGTCATGCATTTCCCACATCAAGGAAAAGTAGTTACCGTAGACCAATTAGCCTTCTTTCACTCTGACACACGTACCAGCAATGTACCTTTCAATGCAAAACCCCCCCTGGATATGAGAACGTCGGTGTGGGTCTTCTTAAATATTCCTCTTTGATGGGTACTTTCCCCATTCCACCACCCGATGTTCCACATCCATTTGTTGCCTCGATCAACATGATCTCCACCTCTGTTCACGGAACCCTTGCGTCTTATGACCCATTGATGGTACCCAACTCCAACGATCATCTTCGTTATAGCGATGAAATGACTTTGAGTCCGGTCAAATTCGCTTATTAAGCCATTCAATCGGCAACCCTCTCTCTTGGTGATTTATCTCTGAATCCATTCTGCGTCATTTTTCCTATAGATGAAATGATTATGTCTGTTATGTCTATGGAAGATACCCCTTGGGATGATGGACATCATCATTCCATCCTCTTCCTGGAACAACACACCATCGAGGGTTACCAACGACTCCTGAACCCATCGACCATTGTCATCATTTCTACCATTCCTGAGTCTACACACGACATGTTCTACAAAGGGAACTTAAGTAATATCTCACTCACCATCCCCTTTGACATATCTATCAAGCTTGGAGTTGTAAAAATGTGCATATCGGAGCTTCGTGTTCCCATGACGAAGTTGTCACCTACAAGTCTCTTTTCCAAGAATTTCGTGACGTCTTCATATGGAGCTATGAATAAATGTCGGGGATTGACCCCACAATTGTGGTACATGAGATTAAGACATACCCGGGTGCTAAACCCGCCCGACAATGACTTCATCCGGTCCACCCACGTAAAGAAGCCGCTATCAAACTTGAAGTTGAGAAACTTCTCAAAGATGGCTTTATTTACCCTATGGCTCTAACTGACTGGGTTTCCAATCTTGTTCCGATTGACAAGAAATAAGGCACAATCCACATGTGCGTTGATTATAGGGACATTAACAAAGCTTGTCCTAAAGACAACTTTCCTACCCCCTTCGTTGACCAGATCGTTGATGATTGTGCCGAAAGTGAAATCTTCTCTCTGATGGATGGTTTCTCCGGATATAATCAAATCAATATTGTTCCCGTGGACCAACACAAGACCACTTTTATTTGTCCTTGGGGCACTTTCACCTACCAGAAACTTCCATTTAGTTTAAAGAATTCCGATGCAACTTTTCAATGTGCTATGTCTTACGCCTTTGATGATATAAAGTACATTGTGCAGCCATATATCGATAACTTACCCGCTCATTCCATGCACCGTGTAGATCATCCAACACACCTCTGTGCCATTTTCCTTCAATGTCGGTTTTACCACATACGCTTGAATTCCCACAAATGTGTTTTTTGTGTAGAATCCAATCGACTTCTAGGCTTTATTGTTTCATGTCAAGGGATTAGGGTAGATCCTTTGAAGGTTGAGGAGATTCTCAATCTTCCTCCTCCTTCCTCCCTTCGCCAGTTACAAATTTTGCAAGGGAAGGAAAACTTTCTCCATCGTTTCATCCTGAACTATGCTGAGCTAACTCTTGGATTTATGCGACTGCTCAAGAAAGGTTCTGAGTTTGTATTGGATACCACTGCCAACAAAGATTTCGAATATTTGAAACTGTCGTTGACACGTACCCCACTACTCTTCCTACCAGATTACATTCGGGATTATTTCCTCTACCTCGCAGCCTTAGACTATACCATCTCTATGGTTCTCCTCCAGGAGGATGATTCTCATGACGAATATGTCATCTATTACTTGATTTGGAGTCTCATGACTATCGAAACCAAGTATTTACATGTTGAAAAACTGGCCTTGGTACTCGTCCGAGTTTTTCAACATTTCTGGCACTATATCCTTTCTCGCAAGACTACGGTAATTTCTAACTACAACCCTATGTAGCACATTCTTACAAACCAATTGCTAGGGGGAAAATACTCCAAATGGATCATAATACTCTAGGAGTTTGACTTAGAATTCAAACGTGCTAAGTCCAAGAAATCCTTGGTGTTTTCCGAGTTGATATGCGACCTTCCCTGCTCTGAGACGAAAAATGTAGCAGCAGATTCATTACCTGATGAATCCCTTTTCCTTATTAGTTCCAATGACCTTTGGTACAAAGATATCATCATATATCTCAAAACCTAGACTTTTCAGCCCAATTTGTCTAACACTGACCACCATCAAATATGCTACCAAGCCCATCAATATATTATCCACAGTGATACTTTTTATCGTCATGGGATTGACACCATTTTTCGACGCTGCCTCACATTTGATGAAGTTGAGAAATCTCTAAATGACTGCCATTCTGGAGCCTCTGGTGGTCACATGTCTGGGTATGCTATTTCCCAGAAGATCTTATGAGCAGGGTATTTTTGGCCTTCTTTATTCAACGATTGTATAATTGCCATCCAAAAATGCCATGCTTGCCAAACCTACAACAATAAAATACGATCACACCCTGCTCCTCTACACCTTGTGGTCTCCGTTGGTCCTTTTGGGAAATGGGGTATCGATTTCATGACATGTCACCCTCACTCGTTTCGGGGGCATGGATACATTATTGTAGCCGTAGATTATTTTACGAAATGGGCCGAGGTGATGCCAACATTTGACAATACTGGAAGGAATGCAACATTATTTATATTCAATCACATCATTGCTCGGTTTGGTGTTCCTCAAGCTATCGTTACCGACCATGGTAGCCACTTTAGAAACTTCATGATGTCCGAACTCACTAAAAAGTTGGGTCTTCTCCATGACAAATCAACACCCTATTACCCACAAGCCAACGACCAAGTTGAAGCAATAAACAAAATCCTCATTACCATGCTTCGACAAATGATAGGGATTCACAAAATGAGTTGGCACACGATGTTGTTTTCAGCATTGTGGGCTTACCGAACATTCGTTAAGTCTACTACCAGGTTTACACCATTCCAGTTAGTCTATGGTCTAGAAGCCATCTTGCCGATTGAATGTGAGATACCCTCCCTAAAACTAGCTGTCAAACTTCTCCCAAACACTTCTGCCGAAGAAGAACGTCTGTTGTATCACATGCAATTAGATGAAACCCATTGTGATGCCACCCTATTTATAGAAGCCCAGAAGAAACACGTCAAAGCCCAATATGACAAACATGTCAAGCCACACATTTTCTCCGAAGGCGATCTAGTTCTCCTTTACGAACAAGATCGGGATATGCTAGGAGCTGAAAAAATTGAAGCTATGTGGTGAGGTCCTTATATCGTTAGATGAGTTTTGGAGAAAGGAGCTTACAAGTTAGTGGACTACAATGGTATCCATTTGAGTGAACCCAGAAATGGGTTGTACTTAAAGAAGTACTATACTTAAGATCTCCTGTGCATGAGTGCTTGCATTTTATTGTATCATAATTTTTGTTACTTTAGTATGCCTTTTCATTATTTAGTCTCTGCCCTCGACTGTTTATCTTGCATTGTGCTTGGTTTCTAGATGTCAGAGTCTTCACCACCCCACATTGGCTTCGCCGATGGAACTAGCCATAGTACTTAGAACCTTTCTTCTGCTACATGGGCAATTTACGCCCCTACAAATGAACTTATCAGTCTACAAGGTGTGTGCCTCGGTCGTGCGACCAATAATATTGCAGAATATAGCGCTGTCATCAAATTGTTGATTCATGCTATTTCACTTGATATCCACCACCTGGTTATACGACTCAATTCGCATCTAGTAGTACTACAGTTAAGTAACTTCTATGCCATCCAAAGTCCTACTTTATTATGGGTATATTTACGAATTCACCTTTTGGAACGTTATTTTGATTATATCCAATATCAACACATTCCTAGATGTATAAATACATTGACTAGGGAATTAGCTAACTAAGTGTTAGACAGACATTTGGGGAATTTATAAACCAATCACACATCACATGTATAACACAATACAAAATAAACCGGTAGAAGCTGTATATATGTATATAACGATCAAAAGTTTTTACAAAACGTTTCTGTCCAAGGATCAAAATATCAAAATATGAAGCCCATAGCTTCTATAAAGTAGCGTCACGGATGACACTCATGATAACACACAACTGCTCGGGCTACTCTACAGAGAAGTCCACTGAGAGACTCAGACTGGCCCACAGTATGGCACCGGTAACGTCTCGGGATCTCCCCAATAGCAATATTCGGGATGTCTGTGGTCAGTCCCTCCAAGTTTCGTTCCACTGCCTCATAGTCTTAAGCATACCATCTCACCACTGGAGCCACTTCTCCTTGCCGTTGAATGGTAGACATTCCTGGAGGTCGATATGGCCCCATATCAGTGTCATCAATTTTTTTTTTTTGATTAGTTCTTGGATAAACATAAAAACATTTCATATGATAAAATTTGCAAAAACATTTAAAAAGAATAAAATGTGTACTTCTTTCCTAAGTCACCCCACTGAGCATCCTCAGGTAGGGCCAAATCCAGATCCCCTCGGAAATCCAAACCAGCATATGCGTAGTCGTCGATCATCAACATCTGGGGCCTCAACCAGTCAAAAAATGAATCATTATACTTGATTATAGGCCCTGCTACATGTCAAGCCATGAGGTTGCACCACCTCAGCATCCTCGGATCCTGTGGGGCCGGTAAACCCCAATCAACTTGTAGTCATAGCAGTGGGACCCTCTCGAGGAAGAATGACACCAAAAGTGATCCATACCCAAACTACTTCAAGTTACCCTTTCTGCACTTCGTCAATTGTCTCTTCATACTGCAGAGAACTGCATCCGACCAGTTGAAGACTCGAGGCTTTGTGCACTCTATGGCGTATTGGAAATAGCTCTGGAGAGCCATGTGCGGAGCCGCGCTCCCACCCATGCGTGAAATAGTAAACAAGATGGTACATAGGGTCAGATCTTGGACCCCCCAAATGGAAACCTTACCCTTGCTTCTCTCTGCCTCGGGAACATAATACTAGCGACAATACTCACTCATAGGGAGTCTGCTGCCTCTACCTTCGGTCAAAGTAGCATGGTATCCATGCCATGACAACCTCGTTAGAAAATAGATATCCTTGATATCTAGTGTCAGCGTATGGACTCTCATGTGAATAACTATTGATCCATGTCCCACATGTGGACCAGGTATTCCAACAACCTGAGTTGGGCTCTCATTCCTGGAATCCTGAAAAATTTCAAGAGCCCACAGTCCCGGAGGTCAACGACTATACCCAAGTCATTCTCGACAATGGCATCATCCTCCTCATGTTCTCTTTCTCTCCATTCCAACATTGTAATGGTCAAACACCTGCAAAAGAGCTATGAGAGGGAAGTCAACAACTTGTTTTAAACTCTTGCTTAATTTTTATTGAGAAAAACCTTACTTTAAAATCCATTTTTTGGCCCCCACAGGTGAGCTTTTTGCACAGTGCGAGATTCTCGCAGGTGCCCTGAAGGCCACCTGTGAGAATCTTAGATTCTCGCAGGTCCCGCATGGCCTACCTGCGAGAATGCTTGGGCGCATGTTCCGACCCTGAAATGGACTCAAAACCCAAAAAATTGCCAATAAAAACAAAAAATAAACCATGGAAAAGTTAGAGAATCAAGAGATTACCTCGTTGGCTAAAACGGCTCACCGAATGATCGCTTGTGCCTCCCGCAATAGAGCAAAGAAATTTGGGGGAAAATGAGGTATGTTGGACAAGTTTTTATCAAAATCACAATGAAATGGTAAAAATCCCTTTTTACCCATATTTATTCACTTTTTACTATTTTTATTTTTATTTTTTATATTATTTTTATTACTTTGTCTATAAAACCTAATGCCCTAATATCCTTGTAAGTGTGTTTTTTCGCAGATATCACAACTTCAAAGTCTGAATGAGGGGGTACGGGTGTTTTTGTTTTGTCGCATGTACGACTAATTTTTTAGGGTTTTTTAGAAAAAACCTCGAGCTCAATCTTTGTTCGTTTTCGTATATGAGAACGTAACCGAGAATAATTTTTCTTGTCTTTTCGTACTCGTCATGGTAACAGGAAAATGGCAAATGTAAAGGAGTATTCTTTAATCTCTTTTCACGCTCCATAAAAACAAAAAGATTGTCGAGCGATCTTGTTCTTTTCACGCTTGTTAAAGTATTTGAAGAAAACGTTTGACGAGCGATAGTTTATCACTTTTTCGGTCTCGTCGAACTCTTTTATGAAAAAGGAACTGGGAGAGTTCTCTTTAAGTGTTTTTCAGACCTTCAAAACATGAAAAACCCTCGAGTTTTCTATCCTTGGACTCGTTAAACAAACATTGAAAGACCCATAATGGGACCAAACCACTCCTTCCTAGGGCTCGTTAAATATACTCCAAGGGACTCATCTGAATGATGAGCTTACATAAACAAGCATATGTTATCCTCCTCAAGCTTGTGTAAAAATAAAGAGGTACTCGCCATAAATGGTGCGGGAAATTTTGGGAAAGGGATGTGTTTTCATATTCATATTAATGGTAGTAAGCATCGCTTTTGAACATGACACCCCCTATTCGTCATTTGAATCCGGGTTGGGAAATCCATTTGTCTCTCGTTCGACTTGCTAAAAGGTCATATCTTGGGTCGTCTTTGAGTCAGTGCTGCCAAGTCCTTGGTCGTGTCGTTCATATGTTCAAGAGAAGTTCACACGTGCCCTCTATTGAGTTGGCCATCTGCAGTTGTCCATTCTTACTATGTCGTCCTTCCCTATGTCCGTTTCGACCCGTATTCATAGTTTGTTTCATCCTCAAACTCTGTTACTTATTTCGTGTCATTGATGGGGGATACATCAAGGCCCTCTTGTGATGATTCTTGTTCCATTGACTCCAACTCATTATCCGAAAATGAGACTAAGAAATCATTTAGTACCTTGGAACTTGCATGCCTTAGTGGCAGGTCTCTTCTCTTTTGACAGGGGTTTCACATCATTGATCCCTGATCGAGAGATTCCACCGCGTGCTTGACTTCAGCTCATTCATTCACATTCATTCGGATTGTACTTTGATACCTTGGGAGTCATTGACATCAATGGTGATTTCCCTTGCACTTGTTAACGGTTTTCATCAATGACTGGTAATCAAGTGGTTTCTACCGTGTTCGACTTCAACACATGTAATCACATGGCTAGATTCGTACTTTTAGGTGATGGGATTGAAGACCCTGGGTCTCATATTTTTGATCTAGGCTACAATGGAGTATGTATGATTTGCATTGACACATAGATCCACTTTGTATGTCATGTGGCTATGTCATCTTAATTCAAGTCTTCTCGCATAGATCCACAATGTATTCCTAGTGGCTATGTAGCATTTTGATGGCATGGATCCACGGTGTATGATTGGTGGCCATGACCTATGTTTATGATTCCATTCATTTATGATCTGAGCATGGGAATGCCTACCTCAAAACTGGTATTATATTCTGTAGATGCTTGGTTGTTTACAAGTTTTTGATTAGGTGCGCTCCTTGTTTCTGACACACACACACATTTTACAAAGTATTTCAGTTGTCAAAAGTTCCAGCCTCATACTTTGGGGGGCATTATGTTACACATGATTTTGGTCACTCTGGTGATGTCTCTACAAGTGATGTATTCAGGCTCCCACAAGGACTTTTTTCCTGAGAAAAGTGTCTGCTATCTTCTTCCAAAAAACACATTTTTAAGATGAGTTCGCAGGTTGCCTATATTACAGGGTGAAAAAATCCTTCATTCTCGTAGGCAACCCAAACTTAGGGTGAAAACTGTTCGCAGTCTACTCTATAGGCAGGGTGTGAACTTGTTTCAAAGCTTGGAAAAGAGAAGAGGTCACGAAGGTTCTAGAGGGGAATCTTCTATAAAATGAGTTGACATTCGCATGGTTGGCATCCTACTGACTTATTAGATTTAGTGGGATCATCCTCATCCATTTAACCATCTCTCCTTCTCCTATATATTGAAAGGTTTCTCATGGAAACATTTAAGCAATATTGAATGAATAATTGGTGAAATAATTGTGTAAAGGAATCTGCTTGGATAGAATCTTGAAGACACTATTTGGTCTATCAAGTTGTATTGGATCTTCTTCGTGAAAGTGTAGAGCAAGTGTGTGTGTTGGAGCCAAGGGTCACTGAAAGGAATCTTGCGACATCAAGGCGATCCATTTGTATCTTCTAATTTCATTCAATATAATACAACGACATGTCCCTTTCCCATAAAATCACTCTTGTTTTATTGCATAACTCCTTGATCATATGCATAGGTTGACATTGAATGTACTTTGCTGTCTTCACTTTGGTTGGTTTGTATTGTCTTGGACCTGATTTCACAAGAGCACCAGAGAGAAGTGGGAACAATAGAGACCTAAGGAAGCGATATAGACGTATGCCACTCATTCCTTCTTATTAGTAGATTCAATGACTACAACTTAGGGAAAGAGTCGTGTCTTGTCCTATTTTGTTCTAGATCCACGTGGATATAGGGAGATCTGTTAGTTTCCACACCTACCAATTTATCCAATAACACTTGGCGTGACCAATATTGCAAAGGCTCGACTATTTTGAGTCCCAACTTCTTGTATCCAGATCTTGTCGGGGACATGCACGAAGAAAAATAAATGAATAACAGACCGCTTTGATATCACTAATATGGATTTATGAGCGGAACACAATTAATAATAGACTAAATACAATAACACATATATATGGAGAACACCAAGAAATATCCAGTGAACAATAACTTCTATTAAATAAAAAAAGTTGTTGAAACTGTAAAACTACAGAACTAAAAATAACTTGCTCGAATGTTGGTATCTATATATGAGAAGAGATGTGGCTGCTACGTGTATCCGTCTGAGAAAAATAATTACAATGAGGATCCAGAGACCTTTTTAACATTAATCATGAATTCCAAAACCCTAGACATCCAAAAACCTAACCCTAGGAGATGAAATGCCAAAAGTTATTTGGGCCCTGATGGGTGAGTTGGTACCTCAACTTCCCGGGGTCATAACTTTTGCATACGACCTCCGTTTTAGGCGCGTGATTTCCCGTTGGAAAGGTATTTTCAAGAAATAAACATTATGTCATCAAACTCTGACGTTGTTTATAGTTTGATTATGGCTTTCCCTAGAAGTACATAGAATTTATTGAAAATAAAGATAGATAGATATAATTTAAATCAGATAAGTCTAGAGCACCATTAGATGGCTTCTGGACTTTTAATTTACCAAATTAAAGAGAATAAAAGTGCAGATGAAAACAAGTACACAGGGAATACATACAAAGAAGAGTACAATATTCAAATCACCACCATTAGAATATTTTTCTTAAGGAATTCAAGACTTCTGCATTTGTATTTCTTTAGATTCAGAAAATTACATTTAGGATCAAAATGTCTACAATTCTACCCATGTGCCCCCTTTTTACATCAAAATAATCCATATATATATAGAAAAATAAAGCCACACTTAGCTGCTAGGAGTTGAACTACTATCTCCTAGAGTTATGGATCTAGTTGTTTTCAAAGAGAACAACAACCTCTACAAAATTTACCAAAAATAGGAAAGCCAATTTCCCAATGATAACCTATCCGAAATGTTATTTGCAATCATAAATTCTTGAGAAAATTTCAACCATATGATTGTGATGAGTCATCATGTGTATCGCTGTGTTAGCACTCTGTAATTCCCATAGGTTGTCAAGGGTAGAAGAAATTGAGAGATGTAACTTATCAAAACCACTTTTGAAACTGGGATCTAGCCCTGCCAGTTTCAAAGAGGGATCTCTCTGTATGATTTATATTTGTTTGGGTTTTAGATATTAGGCTAGTTAAAATAGTCTAAGTATGTTTGTTTTTTTTATAAAGGTTGGCTGAAAAGATTCATTAAACTTCCATTGGGATATGGGGTCTGTATTAAAGATCAGAACCAGAGGCAACTTTTATGAGGTTCCTTCACAAGGCAAGGTAGTGAGACCGTTGGATATATTAAGATTAAATGAGGTGGAAAAGACAGAAAAGATGTGAGAGTCCATTGAGTAAAAAAGTAATAAATAATTTCTCTACTTAACTTTAGATGAAGAACATATAGACAATTAAAAGACCAGAAACAAAGTGCACCAGAAAAATTAGAGTCATTAACTTCCTTTTAATGATTAGAAAATGAAAACATAATGATGACAGAGAAAATTAAAACATTTAACAGAGAAAGATAAACATCACCAATCGATCAAACATAAGAATCCCATGGATAGCCTTTTTATTACTGGTCAATCCTTTTGAAAATATTACATAAATATCTCCTTGGGTGAAAAATTTAACCATCAATACTTCGAAGTAATAATTATTTATACAATAGTTACATCTGATCCTATCATTAATGACTAGGATATTGTGGAGAAAAAATCTAACTAACTAGATTAGAAGTTACAAAATAATAGGAATGTTGCTAATCTTTTCGAATCCTTGGTGCTGATTCTGGGGAAGTAGTTGATGATTCATCACTTTGACTTGACTGTCTTCTTCATGCTGACTCAAAAATCCACATCACCTTTACTCAAGTAAAGAACACATGTCTTCCCATCTCTTTTGACTAGGGATGGAAACCTTGAGTAACTTCCTATATATTTCATCCATCTCAATGTACTTGGAAAAAGTAGTCTTTGTAATAAAAATATAGTTTATCTCATGTTGGATGCTAAGGTCCTACTGTAATGTTTCTAATAAAGCCTTGCCAATAATGCTTCCTTGTGTACCTACAAATTTAGAACCATCCTTTTCCATTTTGCTGATCTTCTGCTTGTAGTCTGACAGAGTAATGAGCTTGTCATTTATCACTAGTAGCCTAGGGAGTCCCTTCTTGTGTAGCATGTCAACCTTACTGAAAAACATCTGTACTCCAATGTCCATCATCTGAGTTTTCTCCTCTAGCTGCAACATCAATCCTTTCTTGGTCAAGACCTTCTTGACTTGATGGATGGTCTTTGTCCCGTCTTCAATTTCCAATGTTTCCAACTCCTTCTTGGTCTTGGAGTTTAGGAACCTAATGAGATCGGTGGCTTCTCTGGGCTTCTCCCCTAATTCTTCCCTTATCTTTCCAATTGCTTATCTGGCCTTTTTCACCAGTTCATGTTGTTCAAAAACAATTTGTATGAATGGCCATATCTCTACCATGGACTTGCTGATATCCATACATATGTTTTCTTTGGCCTCAGATAATGTCTTAGCCATGAAAATATCATTCCATAGATTTTGTAATTCTTGACTGAGTCTCTGAGCTTTTTGCATCTCTACATGATAACTGGACTGAAACATGGACTTCAAATCTTGGAGGATTTTCACCTCTTCTTGAAATTTTTTGATTTCCTCTCCTTTCAGTGACATATCCTCCATAGACTTTACCATCTTTTTAGAAGCATCTGGAACTTTCACTGGGATGGCTAATGGAATCTCTGTTGTTGTGGATGTTTCCGTACTAACTCATGCAAGAGGAACTACATCCAGTGGGATAACAGTCATCTGCACATTCTGTTCTTTCTCTTTAACAAACTTATCTAACTCAACTTCCATCTGTTTTATTTGTGCATTCTGCTCCATTATCATTTTCATCATCTCCTCTTTGTGTCCTTCACTTTCAACTATTTCCTTTGTCTGTGAATCTTGAGTGTCTGGAAGTTTCAATTGTTTTCTCAAGGAGGCTATGTCAGCATTTTTCTTCTTTAGTAACTCTTCAAATTCCTTGACATTATAAGGGTCTTGACCAATATTCAACACCAACGCCTCTAGGGATTTGATTTTATTATCTTTGGCCAAGAGGATATATTTTCCATCTTCAACTGAGATTGGACATTGTTTACAGACACCTGCAATTTGGAAGCAGTCAATTATGTGTTTGTTAGAGTGGAGAAAATCATCTCCCATGTTTTCCTATGCATGTCCATTTGGTCTGCTGGATGAACCTCCTTCACATCAAACTCAAAGAATGATTTCTTGTAATCAGAAGCTGTCTTGGGATGTGGGACCTGTGCCTGTAAAAATGCCATATGCATCCTTCCCTTCTCCGTGTCAAATGTAGACAATAATCTATGCTGGGCTGTAGATGTATGCTTCCAAAAATGATCATATGTGCTGCTATTCAGAAGTTCATTCCTCTGCTTGATCATCTTATATTTATAAAAAATTCTTGATCCTGTTGGCTGATGAGAAGACTTAGCTGATAGTGTAGTGTCTACTTGCTTCTTGGAGGAGGATGTGGACACTATGTTCTATCTTCTTGAAAATGTAGAGGAATGTGGTCCCTCCATGACTATGGTGGACTGTGTTTCTCCTTCTCTAAATCTATCTGGTGTGTGGCTAGTCTTTGTTATTTGACTGTAGACTTGCAAATCTTCAGCTGACACCTCTGTGACTGAAGGTGAAACCTCTTTCTTGTCTCTTTTTTCTGTTTTCACCTGAGGAGTGCTGGTATGTAAAATGTTGGTAGGTGAAGGCTGTTCTTCTGTCTCTAGCAATGTCTTTTCCTGACAGTCTGTCTGATTCATAAAATTTTCTATCTTAGTATTTGGAACATGAGCATAAGGATAAATCTTATGTTTGAGCCTGATTTTTTCTATAATTCCAAAGGGGTCATAATTCCATGGGAAGCTCAGACTGAAATCCATCTATTTAAAGAGGTTGTTGGCCTCTTCTACTGCATCTCTGTTGGTGCATATGAAAGTACCAATTTGGCTCTTTATCCTGAGTTGTTGATTCTTCTTAAATGGTACAAAGTGTATGTCATTAGAATTTATCATCTGCCTGATGTATTCCAATGAAAAAATTCTGATAGGGAGGTATTTTGGCAGTTTGTATGGTGTCAATTCACACCCATGCACTCTGATCTTAGTATGGTTCTGGTAAAGATACCAGTCCCCTGTTTTGGCCAAGTCAGACAGATGAAAAATTCTTTGGACCTCCTCATTTATCCTTGGTTCCATTCTACTACCGAGCATGCACACCATTGGATGGTAAAATTGATGAATGAAGTGTTTGAAGCTAAATTCAGTGGAATTATTCCTCACTGATGATGTCCAAGAAGTTGGTGATTGAGGATTTCTGTCCTAATCCAATTTCTGGAGGGCACAAGAGAATCTGTTTGCAAGGAAGAAAATAAATAGGTACATCATCACTAAGGAGTACCTCAACATTCCCTCTGTGTCAAACTTGAAGAGCTGTTCATGTATATTGTCAGTTAGATACTGACCAAAATCGAACTGGGTTGTAGCTCTCTCTTCTGCAGAGAAAATGGACAGAAAACCCAGGATGGGTTCATCTACCCATTCATCAGAAAAATATCCTAACAGGAAACAAATGGTGGAAATGATTTGGTTGGATTTGAATGAGAAAATGGAAGATGGATAGGGAGGGTTTTTCTTAGGCAAATGCACATCTTTTGGTAGGAAGATTTCAAATATTTGGGCTCTTTGAGGGTTTTTCTTAGGCTAGTTTGGTTCTACCTGTACTTCTTGTAATAGATTCATAACAGGAACACCCAAAGAGGAGGGAAAAACATCATCCATTCCATAGACCAACTGATATGGAGACATACCAATTGACCTCTTGGTTGTAAGCCTGTCTGGCCAAAGTGCATGAACCAACTTGTTATGCCATGATTTCTTATTTTCTTGCAACATATTCTTGATAATATTGACCAAACTATTATTAGAAGACTTTTCCAACCCATTGCCTTGAGGGTAATAGGCTGTAGAGTGTCCCAAAGTGATATGATACTTTCTGCAAAATTCTATCATCTTTTTTGATTTGAAAGCTATTGCATTATCAATGATAATATTTCTAGGGCATCCAAATAGAGAAAGACTGTTAGTTTGTGAGAATTTAATAATCATAGCATCAGTGGCTTGCCCGGTGGGTACAACTCCAATCCACTTAGTGAAGTAGTCAGTAGTTGTGAGGATCCACTTGTATTGGCCTGATGAAGGTGGGTGGATCTCTCCAATAAAATCCAAAACCCATTGCTGAAATGGAGCTTCAAACGAAATAGGCTTCAAGGGTAAAGGAAAAAGTTTCCTTTTTTCCCTCAAAGATCTGGCATTTGTGACAGGAGGTAAACTTTTTATGGACATTTGCAAACAAGGTTGGCCAGTAAAACCCATCTCTAATAATTTCATTAGCAGTGGTCTTCCAATTCAAATGTCCACCACAGTCTCCTTCATGGAACTCCTCAAAAGGTTTGTCAACTTCATCTTTCAATAAACAATTCAGTAAAATACCCCCAACATCTTTCCAATAAATATTTCCATTCAGAATGCAACATTTCAAAGCTTTAAGTTTTAAAAATCTAGCTTTAGTTTTTGTCAAACCAAGAGGAACTTGTAAATGATATAAGACAAATATAAGGTCTGTGTACCATGGATATTTTGAGAACACCTCCTTGACATGTGGAGTCTTCTATTCTCCTTTTTCATCAACTGCAACTAGAAAGTTTATATATCTTCTTCCATCTGGGTTATCTTGAGTCAGAATATCTTTCACCACTGCATTAGGAACATAAGAAATGATATGTGAGTGGAGAATGTATACTCTAAAATCCTTAATTGCTTTTACCAGGGAAAAATCTTATTTCTTCACGATGTTGTAATTCAATGCAACATCTCTCAATGATTTGCTGAAGAATGCTATAGGTTGTTCATGACCTTCACTGTTTTTCTGCAAAAGGACTGTTGCAATCATATGTTTAGAAGCAAAAGAGAATAATTATAAATCTTTGGTATAATCAAGACTGATTAGTACAGGGTCTTGTGTCAATGCCTATTTCACTTGATCAAAATACTTCTTAGCTTCTATGTTCCACTTTATTTTAGTATCTTTTTTATGATTTTTTTTTTATGTTTTTGAGGAGTTCTGCCAAATTAGGGATAAATATTCTCAGAAAGTTTATTTTTCCTATGAAAGACTACACTTCCTTAATGTTTCTTGGATGGTCTATCTTCTGGATGGCTTCAATTATGCTAGGGTCTATCTTGATTCTATATTTAGATATAATGTGTCCTAGTAGTTTTCCCTATTCTAACCCAAACAAAGTTTTCTTGGGATTTAATGAGATTCCAAATTTCTTGCACTTTTCAAAAACTTTCCCAAGGTGTTGTAAATGTTCTTCATAATTTTTTGAATATACAGTTACATCATCCAAGTATATGACAATAAATCTCCCAAGTTCATCCACAAAATCAATGTCCATTTCTCTTTGAAATGTGGCACCAACATTTATTAAACGAAAGTGCATTTTCACATACATGAAAGTGCCCCAAGGTGTAGTGAAAGTTGTTTTCTCTTGGTCATCAGTATGGATGAGGACTTGGTTATAGCCAGAAAAACCATCTAATAATGATATTCTACTAGATCCAACTACCTTCTGTAGTATATGATCCATTTTTGGCAGAGGATAGTTGTCTTTTAGTGAGAATTTGTTGAGGTTCCTGAAATCAATGCAGAGCCTGATTTCACCACTCTTCTTTCTGGTAAGAATTAGATTTGACACCCATTTTGAAAATCTCAGGGGAAATATTATTTTAGCATCATACATTTTCTTTATTTCTTTTTCTATTAGAGGCATTAACTTTGGATTAATCCTTATAAGTTTATGTTTGAAGGGATTATGTTTTTCTTGTATGGGAATTTTATGTTGTATGATGCTAGTGTCATAAGATTTTAGATCTTCATATCTCCAAGAAAAAACACCTACAAATTATTTGAATAGTTCAATATATTTCTATTTTTGCTCAAGGGGTAAAGATTTGGATAATTTAATCATTTTTGGGTTTTCATCTGTTCCTATATTACATTCCTCAACGTCTTTCCCAGTAGGTTCAATTTTCGGTTTTTTAGCTACATCATTGAAGTCAAACAATTATTCCAATGGGACTAACCCCGTAGGCAGGATGCTATCTTTTAATTGCAAAAAATCTGAATTTTTGCCTTTTTCATTTATTTCTTCTAAATCTAATTTATTTACACTTTCATTATCACTATCTACATCAATATTTGCACACTCAAATTCATTTTTGGACTGTAGGAAATCATCAATCTGTTCATCATTACCAAACACTTTCCAGCACCTGATATTGTCTGGGACCGTAGGTCTGCATTTAACCTCCACTGTGTATTGGTGATTTGGATGGAAAGGTATTTTACAAGTGGCTGCCGAAGTAGCCAGTCCATCTGCAAGTATGTTTTGGCCTCTAGGAATTACTTGCAAGTCATATTCAGTAAAACATTGTAAAAAATACAAAACAACATTTCTATAAACCCTGAGTCTAGGGTGTTTGGTAGAATACTCATCTTTGATCTGTTTAATGATAAGTTCAGAATCACCTCTTATTGAAATTCTTTTGGCACCAATATTTTTCAACAATTTCAGGCCAAGCATCAACCCTTCATACTTAGCTATATTGTTGGTGCACTGGAAGTTTAATTTATAAGAATGGATTTTTGAAAACCTTGCTCTTGGATTATGCACCCACACCTCAACTCCAGATCCTTATTTACTGACATCACCATCAAAATATAAACTCTAGAGAGATTTTGCTGGTTCATCTGTTTGTATTGTCACTATTTTATCTTCCTCAGGGGTTTATTTACTTTCCTCCAGGTTATACACATCATCTTCCAATTGTGAAATTTGACTATCCATGTCACCATAATTATATAAAATGAAGGAGTCCAGATCAGAATGAACATAGTACAAATGATAGTTATGTGGTTTCTCTTGACTACTGACCATGTATTTCATCAAAGTCTCTCTATACAACCTTCTCTATTGACCAAACACATGAATGGTGGCATATGACATGTCCAGCTATAAGGTACCCTTTAACTTGGCACACCATGATCGAGATAATAACATGCCATACTTTGGAGGAATATCTGGAACAAAAATATCCATTACCATGCTTTTAGTTGGGATTTGTGCCAAGGTAATACACAAGTATGTGACCAGGTTGATTCATTTCACTTTGCTTGAATCAAAGGAGTATAAGTATTTGTAAGGCCTTGTTGGGCCTCTTTCGTCACCTTAGTGAGAAAAACATAGGTGCTTACAAGCTTAGTTGGGTTTGCTAAGCAGGATAGCTGTAAGGAAAAGAGTCAGAGAAATAAATATAAAAGAACAACTAAGAATTAAACTAAGAAATAAAATAACAACTAAACTAATGGGCATAGGGACATAAGAACAAAAGAAACAATAAGACTCATGTCACCAATGGTAAGGTTGATATCAGTGAAAGAAAACACCAAGAAGAAAGAGGACTATGAGTCCCTTCTTCCTCTAAGGGAGGGCTCTTGGACCCCCATAAATAAGCTCTTCTTACAACTTTGAATGAAAATGGTGAAATAATTCCTTGCTAATCCACTCAAGGGGTGAGATGGATTGCCCAATGCAATGGTGCTAGGATACTCTTGATGAGAATAGAGGCTTCCTCAAGAGAATAGTAGCAACATAACTTTGCTATTGAAATTCCTTGAAAACGAAGTGCACCCATGGCCTTGTTTTATAGCACCTCTTTGAGGTATTGTGAAACCAGCTTGTAGTGTGAAAAGAGGCTAATTAAGGCATTTTTAGGTCTTTGACTAGCCACCCAGTCGGATCCAGTCCAGATTTGAGTGTCAAATAAACTTGGAAGCTAAACCAGAAGTGGGTGGGAGGCTGACCAATCTCATAAATGCACCGTTCTCACATGTTTGTGGATTTTAGTGACCAGAGTTGCGCATCGGGCGCATGTGCACTTTTCCTGCATTTTTGTTTTGTGCACGTGAACGCGTGCCCTGTGTAGTGTTAGGACCACACAATGTACCTTTTCGCCTATACTTTTTTCCACTATTATACTCTTGATCACCCATATTTAGACTCATACTATCACTTTATTTGATCATCCCAAAGGTATACAACGTCCCTTCTCATTACTATACGTTTAATCTGTTTTGCATAATATTTTACATCACTCTCATACTTGACCATTGATTAGAAATGCATAAGTGTTCAAAACTGCAGATTAGTATTTGAGGCCTATTGCTGAAACACAGAACTATCCAAGGTCGCTGTTGCTGAAACACAGAACTGATGCTGAAACATGGAGCTGCTATACAGTTCGAGGTCGCAGATGCTGAAACACAGAGCTGCTATATAGTTCGAGGTCGCAGATGCTGAAACACAGAGCTGCTATACATTCCTAGGTCGTAGATGCTGAAACACGGAGCTGTTACACAGTCCAGAGTTGTAGATGCTGAAACACAGAGGAAACCGCTAGGACCGATGATACTGAAACACAAAGGAAGCCGTTACAGTCAGCGGTCAACAAAGCTCTAACCGTCGCTCCTACACAAGAATGCCGACACAGTCAGAGCACAATTCACGTGGCTGAAACAACCCGCGAATTGCGATGCTGAAACAACATCAGTAGCAACGAGAAGAAGCTGTTACACCAGCCGTAACAACAATACCTCATTCAGCTCTTGTAATAACATTCTGTTGCGTGAGACTAGGACATCCTATGCTGGTTTAGAAAGTAGATCCGACTAAGGATAGGACTCAGATATACATTGTAAATTATTGTATTGAAGGGATTCCCTCTTTAAATAAGAGGAAATCATAATTCGAGGGATCGAAGTTTTATGTATTGAAGAAGATCCAGAGAAGAGGGACATATTCCATTTCGAGATTGTAATATGATATTTTGACAGATGAATAAAACACTGCTTTGAGTATCCTTCTCTAGCTTTGTCATTTCAGGGGAATCTTGTGAGAAGGGAGGGCCCACCTTCTTCACAAGATTTACCCATTAGTTTAGAAGTGTGTTAGTACAATCTCTGTTTATGCTTTGATTAACTTTTGTTTGCTGAAACACTGCTTTTAATGAATTCCGCTTTGCTGAAACACTACTGACTCTGTCTTAGTTTATTGAATGAAATTCATAATTATTTTTATTAGCAATCTTGTGTGATGATTTTATGAGGCTAGCCAGAGACTGGGTTAAGGGTTCCTTCTTAGATAGGAAGGGATCAAAATATCGTGTTCTCTGTAGATTTCATTTACTTCTGCAAGTGTGCTAGCCAGAGACTGGGTTAAGGGTTCCTGCTCAGAGAGGAAGGGATCAAAACATCCTGTTCTCTGTAGATTTCATTTACTTCTGCAAGTGTGCTAGCCAGAGACTGGGTTAAGGGTTCCTGCTTAGAGAGGAAGGGATCAGAACATCCTGTTCTCTGTAGATTTCATTTACTTTTGCAAGTGTGCTAGCCAGAGACTGGGTTAAGGGTTCCTGATCAGACAGGAAGGGATCAAAACATCCTGCTCTCTGTAGATTTCATTTACTTCTGCAAGTGTGCTAGCCAGAGACTGGGTTAAGGGTTCCTGCTCAGAGAGGAAGGGATCAGAACATCCTGTTTTCTGTAGATTTCATTTACTTCTGCAAGCGTGCTAGCCAGAGATTTGGTTAAGGTTTCCTACTCAGAAAGGAAGGAATAGGAATATCCTGTTCTCTGTAGATTTCCATCATTCTTGCAAGTGTGCTAGCCAGAGACTGGGTTAAGGGTCCCTGCTCAGAAAGGAAGGGATCAGACTATCCTGTTCTCTGTAAATCTCAATTTCACAAGTGTGCTAAACAGAAATAGGGCTTAAGGTTCCTGCTTAGAAAGGAAGGAACTAGATGACCTTGTTCTCTGCTAGATAGAGTTAACTTTTTCTGCATGACTGTTTTCATGAAAGAGTGTCAGTACTGAGGTCTCTGTTTGAGAGTAAGGGTCCTGTTCTCTGGTTGCAGAATAGTTGTTCTTTCCTATTGCAAATGTTATTCTAATGTAATCCAGGATTCTTAGATTAATCTTTAAGATATGTAGTAGGGAAGTTGCTTTCCTGTGATTTAATTCAGAACTTCAGTTTATTCAAGCAAGTGTGATTAGTATAAGTTTCTTTACTACTACTCTAAGTTGCTTTTGGAATTGAGCATATATAGTGCGTGGTTATCTTTGAAATAAAAAGACTTCCCTGGGTTGACAATTTATGTATCACTTGATTGTTTGAATCAATTAAGCAATTATAGTGACCAACATGTAGTCATAGCGCACTTTAATTTTATCATTGGTTGCATAGTTTTTGACCCTTTGGAAAT
This sequence comes from Picea engelmannii, assembly GCA_009831015.1. Taxonomy (NCBI): domain Eukaryota; kingdom Viridiplantae; phylum Streptophyta; class Pinopsida; order Pinales; family Pinaceae; genus Picea; species Picea engelmannii. Next base: position 90,012 of record ML789135.1, on the reverse strand, counting down.
GATTTTGTGGTAATTTTGGTCTATGGGTGACCTCATAACTGTTTGACGATGTTGGATTCTTGTAACCATTTGCGGACGAAATTTTAGTGATAATAGGCCTGGTGATATCAAGCCCTAATTTCTCCATCAAAACCTTGGGCAAAAGATTGTGAGAAGCGCTAGAATATAGCATGGCATTATGTAATGTCTTATCATGAATATTTAAACCGATGTAAAAAGGAGGAACAAAAGCATTTTTAGTTTGTCCCTCAACCTCATGACCAAATAATAGCTCTGGCTAATCATCAACAATGTTCACAGTGTCTGTACCTACCCCTTGTTCTATGTTCAAGGCTTTGATAACTTGTGATCTGTAAGCATTCATATTCATCAGTTCTGATAGAGGAATAGGTATTTTCAGTTTAGCCAATTCACTTTCCAGGCTGAATGTAGCAGGAGTTATGTTTTGACTTTGAAAATCTCATTTATTAGCCACATTTTTCTGTGCAGTAGTACTAGGCTGACTTGTGGATGAAACCTCAGTTTGAGCTGTTCTTGGTATGGATTCAGACAATATTTTCATAGGATCTTTTGAGTTTTTATTTTCAAGAATTTTCTTAGGAACAATATCAAAGGTTTTCTTAGTTTCAGAAAGTTTCTTAGTTGGATTGTCATTAGACATTTTACTCCTTAATTTGTATTGTCTGTTGGCCCTTTCTCATGTATTAAGGAAGAAAGCAAAGATTAAGGAATAATAAAGACAAAGTACGAAGCGTGCGAAAGGTACATAAATTGAGGAAGGGTCAAAGTGGTTAATGAAGCAGAAAATAAGGAATGAAGTAAGGAAAATCAAGTCATTGAAAGAGAAGATCAAGGAAGGTAAATAATCAAAGAATATGGATCGTGGACAACTTAGCAAGCGAAAGAAGACACCAACGGATGCTTTGGATCACCTCACGGAAAATAAGTAAGGACAGGCTGGCGAAGCCCTAAAAACACGGGTCATGTGGACCTAGGTTTTTGGATCTAGGGTTTTTAACACCTAGACTTTGGTCTAAGGTTGTCTAAGAGTCATGTAATGTATAAATAAAGTTATATAAGAGTCGAGAGGGTTGTTCGTATTTTTGTTACTATTATTGTTGATGAGAGTGATATTGAGAGAGAAGTGTTTTGTTGTAAGAGCACATGTATTCTAGATCTTCAACTGGGTGAGAAGTTCAACCCTCTAGCTGGGTGCACAGGGAGGGAAGAGAAAGAGAGAGAGAGATATGCAACTAAGTGTGCAAATATAACTGTATGTTTTCATATAATATATCAAGAAACACAGTTCTATGGATGTAGCCCTAGGGAGAGGGTGAACCACGTATATCTTGTTGTTATTTGTGGTTGACGTTGTGTTATTTTCTATATGTTATACTGTTATTGCATGGTTTTTTTCCCTATTAAAGATAGAAGGTATAAGATAACTTCGCGAAGCTATGTGTAAGACTGTTAAGGGATCTCTAGGTTGTATTGCGTTGTTGTTCTAGATTCACTTTGCATTTCCTCTGGTTGTAGACACTTGTGTCCTACAGCCCACCTATTGCTACTTTGGGTGAGACTTCATCTGCTTTGCAGGTGTTGTCGAAAGGGACAGTAGTTAGGGTTTGTTGGTGTGCTATTTGAGTTGAACCCTGGGTCTTCCCCTGTGCCAACAAATTGTTCCATTGCTAGGACAAGGATATTTTTGAGGGAATGTCAAGGTGGTTTCCATCAGAGACAAAAAATAAAAAATGGATAGAATAACAAGAAAGGGACTTCGTCGTAGCTCAGAGCAAGAACCCTAGCATTAGTACATAAGACTGGTTGGGGAGGTACATCTTTATGGATGTGCACAAAATTTTCTTTACATGAGTTCATAAGGAGTTATACGAGTGGTTATCCAGACTAGAAGACATGCAGTTTGAAATCAGATCTAGATCACTTGTGGTTTGGACAACGACGCTGATCAAGAAGGTCAAGAGAGTTGATAACGCTATGTCTAGAGAAATAGATCTCTAGTTTGATAGCACTATTGGAGGGTACATTACTGAGTTTTCTATTGACAGAGTGGAATCATATTGTCAAGCAGAGAGGTATTTCTTCAAGGGACCTAGAGGAAAATTTCTACACTTATTGAAGCTAAAGATTAAGATGCTATTGCATGAGAATAATATCTTGAAGATACAATAATCAATCGGATTTTAAAGATAATGTTTAGGAATTCAGACAACGATAGTGACATAGAGGCTGGAAACATGAGCAGTGGGAGATCGTTCAAAGAGGTTCCTCTTGTGAACCTGTTTAATAAGAATTATAGATACAAGGGATTCTATAGTGGAGAAGAAACAGATCTAACAGACGAAGAGTATTCAGAGTCCACAAGGGTAGATGAAGTAGAGACTGAAGAAATTCACCAAGGAGAACCAGAAACTTCAGGTACTACGCCTACTATCGAAGTAATTATTATTACTCCTCCTATTGTTTTAGCAACATTAAGTAGCCAAAGTAGCCAGAGTAATCAGAGAACTCAGAGTACTATTACAACAATTTTAGTACATACTCATTCAAGAAACCAAGGAAAGTCCATGGAAGATGAAATGGGGTTACCTATTTTTAGAGGAGATGGATCTAAATATCCTAACCAACATTAGTTCTTATGCAAAGTTGTATGGAGAATTATGCAAGTCACCGATGAAGCTATTAAGAGAGCTCAATTTAGTACTACCTTGAGGGACCGTGCACTGAGTTGGTATATGAAGTTTGTTTCGTGACTTGTACAACCTAAACCGCTGAATGAAATTAATACTATGTTGAGTGCGGAATTAAAGAAGCCTAAGTCAGAGTCACAATGCAATACAGAGTTGAAGGAAATCAAGCAGAAGGTTACTGAACCTGTTTGGGAGTTTGATAAGAGGTTTAAGACTCTGACAGGTCGTTTAAGTTTTTAGATCCCAGATGAACATAATAAGGAATGGTTCATCGCTGCCCTCCTGCCACATATCAGAGTTCCTCTGATGCAACAGAAAGTCTCTGCATAGGCTGAAGCTCTGGATATTTCCACGAAACTAGAAGCAACCCCTGTAGGAGGATCCAGTCTAGGTATGAGCCAGATATTGAATCAATTAACTAGTTTATCTTTATAGGTTGAAGATATGAAGAAGGAAAATGGAAAGGAGAAAACATAAGATATCTGGTGTATCAGATGTAGATTAGAGGGCCATGACAAAGAGCACTATCCTTTATTTAATGAATACTTTTCCTCTGAAGCACCTAACCCTTTGAAGCAGGTTACTCTACCATGGTGTGAGGTATGTAGAAACAGACATCGCCCTGGTGAATGTTATTACATGCAGAAATATGTCCAGACACCTACCAATATTTATTGCATTTTCTGTAAATATGTGGGGCATGATGAGAAGGACTGTAGGGCTTATGATATTTTGCATGAAAGGTCAAGGGATACATATAGAATTCAAGGAGAATTATAGTCAGAAGGAAATACTGCGTAGTTCAATTCCCCATGAAGAGTAAACTTCAACCCTCATGGTGGATTCAAAGGAAGAGGACGAGGATGAATGGGTTGAGGTCGAGGCCAGATCATTTGCTATAACTGTGCCTAACGAGGAAATTTGGCAAGGGATTTTTAGAACCCTTGTACTACTTGTAGCTACTATAATTCATTTGATCATGTCATTGAATACTGTACCGTATTTCTAGAAAAACTTCAGGAAAAATGAGGGGAAACCAACAAGTACAACTAATATCAGTTGAACCTCATGGTGAGGATCCTAGAGTCACTTTTATTACTAGAGGAGGCACTATCATAGGAGAAGACATGGTGACTCCAGGAAATACTACAGATGGATCAGGGATTAGAAAAGCTGTAGAGAAGACACAATTGTTTGAGCCAAGGAAATAAAATCATACCTTCAAAGAAGAAAGAAGAGAATTTGTAGGAGAACATGCTTCTTCATCTAGAGCACAACCAAAAGTAAGGGAATGTGAAATGCCTCAGCATTTGATCAGTCCGCCCTAGCTAGACAAGGAAAAGAGGTAAGCAAGCTTATGGACTTCTTGTATACTTCCATCCATTTGATTAAAGACAAAAAATATGTGCAGAAATTACAACACTTAATAAGACAATATGAAGTTGGGGGAATAGATCCTCTACTGAGTAGAGCTGTGAATCAAGTATGTAGGAAAAGAAGGACAAGCAAGGAACTACACCTTAGTGCTCATATTGGAGAATACGACATAGACTATGTGGTCCTTTACTTGGGATCAGAAGTAAATGTAATGATGAAGTAGACTTGGCCATTGTTGGGAAAACCTAAGTTGATTTACTCTCCTATTAGGCTCAGGATGGCTAATCAGCAGGTGGTGAGTCCCTTTGGAATACTAGATCATGTCCCTGTGGACATCGACAAAGTGAAGACATTTGCAGATTTTGAAGTGATTGAGATTGTTGATGATAGCTTCCCCTACCCATCATTGTTAGGAATTGATTGGGCTTTCAACAATTAGATTGTTGTTGATCTAAAAAAGAGAAGAATGACATTTGAAGGTGATGGCCTTAAGGTCATTCCACCTCTTGATCCTGATTAAGGTCACAGATACACAAAACTGATAAGAGAAGAAGACCATGCCTATGAGCTAGAAAACATCTATAAACTGACATCAAGACAACATGATTACATTAATCCTACAACAGATGGAAATCTAAGTTGGCAAAGTAAAAGTCCATGCTCATTATATTTTGAAGAAGCATTGGAAAATTCGCAGAACATAATGTACGAAGTCTCTACGCGGAGGTGTGCTAGATTGACCAAGGCAGTTCGCTGGATTGGCACATAAGTAAGTAATATTCCTACATTTGATGGCTTGAATCATTTAGAGACATTTCTAGTTGAATTTGAAGGAATTGTACCAGTACAATAGAGGTTGTTAGAACTAGATGAATCATTGAAAGAAATGCCAACTAGATGGTGGGGAACACACAAGAAGAACATCATGGATTGGGTACAATGTCACACCTTGATGACAGTGTGCTTTTTAGACCAAGATGAAGGTTGCAAAGTTCAATACACAAGTCAGAGTTTTCCTAAGAGCCATGTGCGAAGTTTTGAGAAAGCTTGGAGCAACATTCTTTAAGAACAATGGGTACATAAGTTCATGAACACTTTGGATACTACGCCTATCAACTGGTATCTTCAAGCATAACTGTGCCTCATCACTACAGATTGGTATGGAATGACCTAGAACTTTATAACTACGTTCCTATTTGAAAGTCAGTACCCTACAATAGATCAGGCTTTACAAATTGTAAGACCAAAGGTCTTTGAAGAGGCACCTAACCTCCCTTTTGCACAAGAAGAAGATGAATGGAATGAACCTCTTTAGAAGTTACAGGGTTGTTATAATATTAATGTTGATGAAAATGATGACCCTAGGGATGTAAACATTGCAGAAACTGAAGGTCATAGAGACATAGAAGGGCCAGGGATTGAATTACCCTTTATTGGATAGCCTATTAAAATTAAGAAGGTTAATATTGGAAAAGAAAAAAACCCTAAGTTGGAAGATGTTGGAGAAGACTGGGTGATGCTACTATTGATAATATTACAAAACTACTGCATGAGTATCAGGACTTGTTTCCAACAAAGTTCATAGACATGAAGGGCATAAAAGGACCCATAGGAGAAATGAAGATTACTTTGAAACCATATGCAAGGCCAGTCAAGCAGAGACCTTACAGGCTGAATCCCAAGTAAAATTAGAAAGTTAAGGTCGAATTAGATAGAATGCTCGAAGCTGGAATCACAGAAGTAGTTGAAGAATCTGAATGGATCAGCCCTATGGTGGTCCAAGATAAGAAGTCAGGAGAAATCAGAATATGTGTAGATCCAAGTATACTAAATGATGCATGTTTAAATGATCCATTTCCTACACCTTTTACTGATGAGGTCCTAGATAATGTAGGAGGATAGGAAGTCTATTCATTTACAACTGGATTTTCAGGCTATCACTAGATCATAATTGCTAAGGAGGATAGGCATAAGACCACATTTGCAATAGAATGGGGCTCTTATCAGTACATTGTTATTCCTTTTGGTTTGAATAATGCACCAACCATATTTTCCACGGTGGCGGTCGAATCATTTAAGGAGTTTTTACACAATTTTTTAGAGGCATACTTTGATGATTAGACCATTTTTAGATTACTGGAAAATCATATTGAATGTTTGATATTAATGTTAGATAAGTGCAGGCAATGTCAGATTGCCCTGAATCTGAAGAAGTATATTTTCTTTTCACCTTTTGGAGTGTTTTTAGGACACATTGTATGTAACCAGGGGTTGTTGGTAGATCCGTCCAAGATTGCTATCATTGTTGATCTACCTCCTCCTACTTCAGCTAGACAGTTGCGCACTGCATTAAGACACACTAGATACTACATAAAGTTCATTAAGGGTTACACATAGATAACAACACCTATGGAGAAGATATTAAATAAAGATAGTAAGTTTCAATGGACAGAGGAATGCCATCAGAGCTTTGACAGACTAAAGCAGAAAATGGTCACTGCGCCTATTTTGATTCTCCTAGATTGGAGTAAGGTATTCAATGTTCATGTCGATGCTTCATCCATTGCATTAGGAGCAGTTTTAGCACATCCAGGTGCATGCTATATTGACCACCCTATAGCCTTTTCGATAAGGAAGATTTCTACATATGAATTAAATTATACTACCACTGAAAGAGAAGGCTTAGCTATGGTATATGCGCTGCAGAAGTTTAGACACTACTTGTTGGGAGAACATTTTAAGATGTTTACTGTATATTGAAGTACTTAGTCAACAAGCCAGTGTTGGGGGGAAGAATATGAATATGGATATTATTATTCCAGGAATATGATTTTGCTATTGTGGTCAAGCCAGGGAGAATGAATAAGGGACTTGAGCACTTATCTAGGTTAGAACATGGAGAGGAACCTACCAGTTTGGAGGATACACTACCAGATGCACAATTGTTGGCCATTAGGAAAGTATATGATCACTTTGCCGAGATAGTCCAGTTCTTGTCCACAGGAATGGTACCTCTCAAATACACAGTTATTCAGAAAAAATAGTTGGTAGTCCGTGCTACAGATTTTCAACTTATAGCTGGACAGTTATATAATATGGGACCATATGAGATATTGAGGAGATGCATTATGGAGGCATAAATACCATTGATTCTAGAAGAATTACATAAAGGCATCGCAAGAGGAAATTATGCAGGGAAAACAACAACACAAAAGGTTCTCAGAGATGGCCTCTGGTGGCCCACTTTACATAAGGATGCTAAGGAATACTACAGATCCTGCGATGTATGGAAAAGGATAGGGAAGCCTTATAGAAGGGATGAAATGCCTTTAGCACCTCAACTAACTTTATAGGCCTTTGAGAAATGGGCTATTGACTTTTTGGGACCTATCAACCCACCAGGAAGTTGCACAGGATCTCGATACATCATCATTGCTACATAGTATTTGATCAGATGGGCAGAAGAAAGAGTAGTTAAGGACTGTAGTGAAACTACAACTTCACAATTAATCTTTGATAATATCATAACCAGATTTGGATGCCCGAAGATCCTTATGAGTGATCAAGGTACACACTTCATTAACAAAACCATTGAAGCTTTGACTTAGGAGTTCGAAGTTCACCATCATAAGAAAACACTATACCACCCACAGGTGAATGGTACAATCAAAGCTTTCAATAAGATATTGGAGAAAAAACTGACCAATATTTGTAGTGTTAACAAAGATGATTGGGATTTAAGAATTCCAGCAGTGTTCTGGGCTTATCCCACTACTTGCAAAAATTTAACAACACAGACTCCCTTTAAGTTAGTTTATAGCTTGGAAGTAGTGGTACCTATAGAATATTTGGTTCCCAGCTTAAGAATTGCAACATTTACAGGTATGGATGACATTGGCCCTGTTCAAGATAGGCTCGTGCAGTTGATCGAATTAGAGGAAGATAGGTTTATTGCAGGATTTCATCAGTAGGTACAAAAAGAACAAGAAAAGTCTTACCATGACAGACATATCAAGAGGAAAGAATTTAAACAAGGGGATCTAGTATTGTTAAATGGAAACAAGTTCATGAAGCATCCAGGAAAGTTCATGACACATTGTCTTGGGCCATTTGAAGTTGCCTATGTTACAAAAGGAGGAGTTGCGTAGTTGAAGACTCTTAATGGAGAATGGAAGGATGGTTTAGTAAATGGAAGTCGGTTGAAGCTGTAATGTGACAACCAACTCTCGCAGTTCTCAGTAAAATAAAAGGAAGAAGGTTCTAGGTACTAAGTGCAGTTGGAATTGGGTAATAGACACAGAAAAGACAATATTCACATGATAGGGAGGGAAAAAGAAGAAAGCACAGGCTCCTCCGCGCAGTCTGTAGTCGAAGTAAAACATAAGGCTCAATCTTCTAGTGACTCAGGACGAGTCACATGAGAGTGTTGGGGGCCTGTTGGCCCTTGATCATGTATTAAGTAAGAAAGTGAAGATTAAGTAAGAACAAAGACAAAGTACAAAGTGCATGGAAGGAACATAAACTGAGGAAGGGTCGAAGTGGTTAAAAAAGCATAAAAGAAGGAATGAAGTAAGGAAAAGTAGGCTGTTGAAAGAGAAGATCAAGGAAGATAAAGCATCAAAGAATATGGATCGTGGGAAACTAAGTAAGTGGAAGAAGACACCAAAGGATTCTTTGGAGCACCCTGTGGAAAATAAGTAAGGACAGGCTAGCGAATCCCTGAAAACGTGGGTCATGTGGACCTAGGGTTTTGGATATAGGGTTTTTAACACCTATAATTCGGTCTAAGGTTGTCTAATATTCATGTAATGTATAAATAAAGGTATAAAAGAGTCGATAGGGTTTATCGTATTGTTGTTACTATTATTGTTGATGAGATTGATATTGAGAGAGAATTGTTTTGTTGTAGGAGTGTATGTATTCTGGATCTTTAGCTGGGTGCGAAGATCAACCTTACAGATAGGTGCGTAGGGAGGGAAGAGAAAGAGAGAGAGATATCTGTAGCTAAGTGCGAAGATACACCTGTATGTTTTCATATAATATATGAAGAAATGCAGTTCTGTGGACGTAGCCCTAGGCAGAGGTTGAACCACGTATATCTTGTTGTTCTTTGTGGTTGACATTGTGTTATTTGCTATCTGTTATACTGTTATTGCATGGTTGATTTCCCTATTAAAGATAGAAGGTATACGAGAACTTTGCGAAGCTAAGTGTAAGAATGTTAAGGGATCTATAGGTTGTATTGCATTGTTGTTCTAAATTCACTTTACATTTCCTCTGGTTGTAGACACCTATGTCCTGCAACCCCCCTATTGTTACTTCAGATGAGACTTCATCTACTTCACAGGTGTTTCCAAAAGGGCCAATACTTAGGGTTTGTTGGTGCATTGTTTGATTTGAACCCTGGGTCTACCCATGTGGCAACATCTATGGACTTCCATTATTTCATTTTCGAAGTCTTTCTATTCTGACTCTTCCTCATCTACTTCGGTCTATGAAAGAAGAAAAAGTTCTCATTCTTCCCGGGTGAGAAAGATGGAATTATTGTCATTAAACCCCATAAGATTTATGTGAATGTCATCTAGTCCCTCTATAGTTTTTTCCCCATCATCAAAATAGTTTTCCTGAAAGGGGGGCCTGATATGCTAATTAGGGCCTCTCTATTCTCATTGTTCTCTCGACTCTCTTTTCCGGATCTGGGGAGGATTTCTCCTGAAGTTGGGATTTCGGATTTGAGGGGAAGGTGTTTCTCTCTAGGTGGGTGACTCTCCTATTAGTGATTTCTAACCTATCCATATTTCTCTCCCTTTTTTCCAACCAATGAATCCATTTTAGCATCTGCAGTGGAGGTGGAATTTTCTTCCTTGATTGTGACTCTCCTTTCTTTTCTTTGCCTAGCTCTCCTAGCTAATAGGTTTCCTTCAACACTCACAACACATTTTTTCATATATTCCAGAGTGACATACTTTCTTTCTCTCAATTTCTAGGACATATCAGGATCAAATCCATCAGGGAACTTGATCAAGGCCAAGCCTCGAGGAGGTTTGATATCAACAGGAATTGCATTATAGATATTATTAAAACGAGTGCAATAGTCCTGTACAGTTTCCCCTTGGTTTCTTTTGATATTTTCATATTCAGATAACATTTGGAGAGGGTTTTTCTTTACCTCCCATCTACTAATAAAATATCGATGAAAAGAAGCAATATCAACAATGCTAGCATCAGGGAATGATTTGAAACATTTCTTGACATCACCAGTTAAACTTTGTGCAAATAGTCTCATTTGAACATCTGCCTCATCAACTTCCTGTAAATAAAAAAATTCATTCTTTTTATCTACACATTGTTGTGCATTAAGGGTTCCAGTGCCATCAAACTAGGGAATCCTAATTTGATAGTCCTGGGGCATGTTATGTAAGGGAGAAACTAACACCAGGGCAATATATCTTACTGCCATGATTGGTGGAGGAGGTTGGATGAAAACTTGTATGATTGTTGGAGAAGTGACAGAAGATGTGTAAGAAGCAAGGATGGGAGGTATAGACTGAGTTACTTGAGGATTGACAGAATCTGGAACAATAGAATTGGCAGAAAGATCAACAGACTGTTGAAAATGGGCTTTATACAAAGCTTGTTCAATATTTGATGCTAGATCTTATAGTTTCTCAAACTCTTGAAGGATCTGTTGATCAAAATCTATTTTAGGAGAGAGTGTTTCAGGGGTTCTATGTTGGAGGATGGTTTGATCTAATACTATTTCGTCTACAAAGCGATCAGATTTGGTTCTGAAAAGGCTCTTCTCAAAAGATAAGTCAAACTCGATGTCTTGGATTGTGACAAGATTCTCTGGAAGAAACGTGGCCCTAGGAAGAAGACTGCTACTCCCTTGAATTTCTGTTGTATTCCTTTTTCTGATTAATTTTTTTGGATTATCTACTACTTTTACAGGTTCTGAATTAGGGTGAGATCTGATGTGAATTATTTTTGGAGCCAAACATTAAAACTTTAAGAAATCTAATTTAATATTTACAAATTTCAACAATCTTTGAACATTTATCTCTTGAAAGTTAGATATTTGATTGTTCAGAAATAAAGTTTTCTTATCTAGGGAAGAGAATTTATAAGGCTTGGAAAATTTGTTTAGTTCCCCAGTATGGTCGCCACTATGTTAACACTCTGTAATTCCCAGACGTTGTCAAGGGTAGAATACATTGACAGAGGTAACTTATCAAAACCACTTTTGAAACTGGGATCTAGCCCTGCCATTTTCAGAGAGGGATATCTCTGTATGATTTAGATTTGTTTGGGTTTTAGATATTAGGCTAGTTAAAATAATCCAAGTTTGTTTGTTTGTTTATAAAGGTTGGATGAAAAGATGCATTAAAATTCCATTGGACTATGGGGTTTGTATTAAAGATCAGAATCAAAGGCAATTTTTATGAGGTTCCTTCACATGACAAGGTAGTGAGACCGTTGGATCTATTAAGATTAAATGAGGTGGAAAATACAAAAAATATGAGAGAGTCCACTGAGTAAAGAAGCAATCAATAATTTCTCTACTTAACTTCAGATGAAGAACATATAGACCATTAAAAGACCAAAAACATAGTGCACCAAACAAATTATGTTCATTAACATCCTTTTAATGATTATAAAATGAAAACATAATGGTCACAGATAAAAGTAAAACATTTAACAAAGAAAGATAAACATCACCAATCGATCAAACACAAGAATCCCGTGAATAGCCTTTTTATTACTGGTCTATGCTTGTGAAAAGATTACACAAATATCTCCTTGGGCACAAAAATCAACCCTCAATACTTCAAAGTGAGAAGTAGTTATACAATAGTTACATTTGATCCTGTCATTAATGACTAGGATATTGTGGAGAAAAATTCTAACTAACTAGATTACAAGTTACAAAATAATAGGAATGTTGCTAATATTTTCGAATCCTTGGTGCTGATTCTGGGGAAGTAGTTGATGATTCATCACTTTGACTTGACTGTCTTCTTCATGCTGACTCAGAAATCCACATCACCTTTACTCAAGTAAAGAACATAGGTCTTCCCATCTCTTTTTACTAGGGATGGAAACCTTGAGTAACTTCCTGTATATTTCATCCATCTCAGTGTACTTGGCAAAAGCAAGCTTTGTAATAAAAATATATTTTATCTCATGTTGGATGCTAAGGTCCAACTGTAATGTTTCTAAGAAATCCTTGTCGGTAATGCTTCCTTGTATATCTGCAAATTTAGAACCATCCTTTTCCACTGTGCTGATCTTCTGCTTGTAGTTTGATAGAGTAATGAGCTTGTCATTTATCACTAGTAGACCACGAAGTCCCTTCTTGTGTAGCATGTCAATATTGCTGAAAAACCTCTATACTCCAATGTCCATCATCTGAGCTTTCTCCTCTAGCTACAACATCAATACTTTCTTGGTCAATACCTTCTTGACCTCAAGGATGGTCTCTGTTCTGTCTTCAATTTCCAATGCTTCTAACTCCTTCTTGGTCTTGGATTTTAGGAACCTGATGAGCTCCGTGGCTTCTATGGCATTCCCCCCCCAATTCTTCCCTTATCTTTCCAATTGCTTCTCTGGCCTTCTACACCAGTTCATGTTGTTCAATTTTTTTTTTTATGAATGGCCATATCTCTGCCATGGACTTACTGATATCCATCCATATGTTTTCTTTGGCCTCAGATAATGTCTTAGGCATGACAGTATCCTTATGTAGATTCTGTAATTCTTGACTAAGTCTCTGAGCTTTATGCATCTCTGCATGATAACTGGACTGAAACATGGACTTCAAGTCTTGGAATCTTTTCACCTCTTCTTCCAATTTTCTGATTTCCTATCCTTGCAGTGACATATCCTCCATAGAATTTACCATCTTCTCGGAAGCATCTGGAACTTTCAGTGGGATGGATGATGGAATCTCTGTTGTTGTAGCTGCTACTGTACTAACTCCTGTAAGAGGAACTGCATAAAGTGGGATAACATTCATCTACACATTCTGTTCTTTCTCTTTAACTAACTTGTCTAACTCAACTTCCATCTCCTTTATTTGTGCATTCTACTCCATTATCAGTTTCAACATCTTGTCTTTGTGGCCTTCACTTTCAGCTATTTCCTTTGTCTGTGAATCCTTAGTGGCTAGAAGTTTCAATTGTTTTCTCAAGGAGGCCATCTCAACATTTTTCTTCTTTAGTAATTCTTCAACTTCCTTGACATTAGAAGGGTCATAAATAATATTCAACACCAACTCCTCCATGGATTTGATTTTACTATCTTTGGACAAAGAGGATATCTTTTCCAGCTTCAACTGAGATTGGACATTGTTTAGAGACACCTGCAATTTGGCAACAATCAATGATGTGTTTGCTAGAGTGGAGAAAATCATCTCCCTTGTTTTCCTATGCATGTCCATTTGATCTACTAGATGAACCTCCTTCACATCAAACTCAAACGATGTTTTTTTGTAATCAGAAGCTATCTTGGGATGTGGGACCCATGCTTGTAAAAATTCCATATGTATCCTTCCCTTCTCTGTGTCAAATGAAGACAATAATCTATGATGGGTTGTAGATGTCTGCTTCCAAAATTGAGCATATGTGTTGCTATTCATAAGTTCATTCCTCTGCTTGATCATCTTATATTTATAAAAAATGCTTGATCCTATTGGCTCATGAGATGAATCAACTGACAGTGTAGTTCCTTCTTGCTTCTTGGAGGCGGATGTGGAAACTATGTGATGACTTCCTGAAAATGTAGAAGAATGTGGCCTCTCCATGACTATGGTGGACTGCGTTTCACCTTCTCTAAATCTGTCAGGTGTGTGTCTAGTATTTTTCCTTTTCCTGTAGACTTGGAAATCTTCAGTTGACACCTCTGTGACTGAAGGTGAAACCTCTTTCCTGGATCTTTTTTTTGTTTGCACCTGAGGAGTGTTGGTATGTGAAATGTTGGCAGGTGAAGGCTGTTATTCTATCTCCAACATTGTCTTTTTCTTCTAGTCTGTTTGATTCATAAAATTTTCTATCTCAGGCTTTGGAAGATGAGCATAAGGATAAATATTATGTTCGATCTTGATTTCTGCTATAATTCCAAAGGGGTCATAATTCCATGGGAAGCTCAGACTGAAATCCATTTGTTTCAAGAGGTTGTTGGCCTCTTCTCCTATAGCTCTACTATTGCATATGAAAGAACCAATTTGGCTCTTGATCCCAAGTTGCTGCTTCTTCTTAAATAGTACAAAGTAGATGTCGTAAGAATTTATCATCCGCCTGAAGTATTCCAATGAAAAAATTCTGACAGGGAGGTATTTTGGCAGTTTGTATGGTGAAAATTCAGTCCCATACACTTTGATCTCAGTATGGTTCTGGTAAATATATCAGTCCCCTATTTTGGCCAAGTAAGATAGATGCATAATTCTTTGGACCTCCTAATTTATCCTTGGTTCCATTCTTTTGCCGAGCATGCACACCACTAGATGGTAAAATTTATCAATGAAGTTTTTGAAGCTAAGTTCAGTGGAATTCTTCCTCACTGATGATGCCCAAGAAGTCACTGATTGAGGATTTTTGGAGGGAACAGGAGAATCTGTCTACCTGGAAGAAAAAAAATATGTACATCGTCACTAAGGAGTACCTGAACAATCCCTCTCTGGTGAAATTGAAGAGTTGTTCATGTATATTGTCAGCCAGATACAGACTGAAATCGAACTGGGTTGTTTCTCTCTCTTTTGTGGAGAAAATGGATAGAAAACCTAGAATGGGTTCATCTACCCATTCATTAGAAAAATATCCTAACAGGCAACATAGGGTGGAAATGATTTGGTTGGATCTAACTGAGAAAATGGAAGATGGATAGGGAGGGTTTTTCTTAGGCAACTCTGCATCTTCTGGTAGGAAGATTTCGAATATTTGGGATCTTTGAGGGAAACAAATTTTCTGATAGAGTTCGTTCAGGATTTCAATGGAGAAAAGGCTGGAAGAATCAGTTCTGGGGATCTGTATTATCTAGTTTATTGATTCAGTGGTAATGGTGAATAGAGTTTCACTAGATGAAGATACGATGGCACTTTAGCCGGGAAGGTAATGGGCTCGACACTAAATGTAGAACTCAGGGAAATGATATGTCTAGGGAAACATGAATAATGGTAGATTGGACTCCCAGAGTCCGATCTCATCACTTTGGTCTAAGAAAATTTCTTTCATCCAGAAGTGTAATTCGAAGAAATCGAATTCACACTTTGGGTCTGCAACTCTGTAATCTTTATCATCTAGGGGAGTGTGATCCAGGTCGATGGGAGGAGGAAGAAAAGGGTTTTCGGTTATTTCAACATATTTGGTTTTGGGTGCCATAACTAACGGAGATCTGAAGGAAAAAAAAGGTATTGACTGTAATTACTAGGTTTAATGGCATATGTCTACAGTGTGCCTGGTGGTGGTTAGCTTGAAAACCCGAAACGACATTGTGTCGACTGTTTTTGGACTGGTGAATAGTATGGTAATGGATAATAAACATAGTTGAATGGTGTAAAGGGGTGTCCGTTATGGCGCGGGTGGTGACTGGATGAGCAACTGTCACGGATAACACTTAAGATAAAAAACAATTTTTGGGTAGCGCTAGCTCCCCTTTCTTTATTTTTTCACCACGGGGTCAAAAACACATCAAATTAACTCAAGCAAAAGGAATTTAATGAATCTTTTGCAAATATTATTGAAATGAAAGAAAACTAACCTAACTCCTAGTCTAATCAACTAACACATTAATCCATCTTAGACTGTTGGATTAATAATTACTCTAACCTAATACATTTGTCCAATATTAGACTGTTTGGCCAAATTTATTCACTATCCTATCTAATTTGGCCAAGATTATACTGTTTGGCCAAATTTATTCACCAACCTATCAACATAAATTTAAAGGATTTGATCATGGTTATATAGTATGAATCAAACCAAGTTTATTTCATGGGGTTTTATCTTTTTCTCTTTTTCTATTTTTATACCCTCTTTTCATTTTTTATATTTTTTATTCCTTCTTTATTTTCTTGTTCTTTTCTTTTCTTTTGTAAATCATTTGAAGAATAAAATATTATTTACAATAAAACACAACTAGAGGAATAGATTCCAATCACCAGGGGATCCTATGAAATATAGGGTTATAACACGCTGGACACCACTGTCACCTCTGCGCAGTAAATTCTGGTTTATGCAGCGTAAATGTTCGTTGCGATATCTTCGCAGTGATTTCACGCGACAGATATTCATGATGAGGTTGCTCACATGAATCCAGTTGGAAGCAAAGGATGGGATCATTCAATTTGTCCGTAGGTTCCTTATCCAATCTCACTTGTAGTCGTAAGGCCCTATTTTCCTTTCTTAATGACAAATTTTGTCTCTTTAAACTCCTCACCTGTCTCAACAAAGCCACATTCCTTTTCAATTTTTATTGAGCATCATGGATGGCTGGACAAGCATTGTCTATAGATGGTCTACATTTCTTGCAATGTTTCATGATCCCTTCCTCTGATATTCTTTTTTCCTCTTTGAGCTTAATGATCTCATGTTGAGCTTCTCTTAGCTTCTTTTTCAACCATTTTATGTTCTTTTCTCCTCCTTTTGGTGAGGCAGGAGATCTATGACCTTCTTTACTCTGTGATGCTTGTGCTTTAGGAATTATTTATGTTATCTTCCTCAATTATCTATTATCTTGATAGAATTGGGATATAACACGTTGATATTTCTTTAGTTGTTGTTTCACCTCCTTGATATCTGCATCTTTCTCACCTGGTTCCACTTGCTTTTCATCAATCTCCTGGGCTACACATTCAAAAAACTCTGTATGAATTGTGGGTATGTGAAACCTCCTGGTAGAGGACCTAGTGCACGGTTTACTAGGATCTTTCGTCTCCTCAGTTTCATCAGTGACTCTTATTTTGATTTTTTCCTTCAAGGCTGGCTAACTGAGTGATGAACTTCAATTTATTTTCCTTTTCCCCTTTCAGCAACACCTCCTCCTTTTACCCCTAAACTATGAAATGTTGATTTCTCAGCAGATAAAGGAGTATCTCCTTTAGGGTCTAGGGGAATGTTTGCTGAAATCAAGAAAGAATCACAATCCCTGTTTAACTTACCAAGATCCTCAACCGCCAACATTTTTATCAAGGAAAAATGGAATAGGCTGTTCTTTGGCTAGTCAGCTTTAGCTTGGACACTGTTTACCATCTTTCCCAGGATTATACATAAGAATAAAGGTAAGTTTAAAGGACTTCTTCCCATGAAATGCATCAGGAGCCTAATGTGGTATTGATGTACCTTATCAAATCTACCCTCACAAGTAAATTACTTTTGAATTATCCTCAGAATATTCTCAAAAGGTTCCAAAAGAGATTCAATGGGAATGTGTTACACATTATTTTGGTCACCCCAGTGATCCACTGACAACATGTGTTCATGTTCCCATGAAAAGATAAAAAGAGTCTTTCTCCATGAGGAAAGGGATTGGATTTATCTTCTCAAAAACCTTATTAAGGAAGGTCGTTGCAGGTTTCCCTATACACACGGTGCGACGATGTTTGATCATTGCTCCCTGCTCTAAAGATGGGCTATGATGTCACTGCAGGCTACACTATACCTAGGGTGCAATGATGTCGAAAGCTAAGGAAAATTCAAACTTCACGAAATTTCTAGAAGGGGATCTTCTAGAAGATCAAGTATCTTCTGAACGGTTTGGATCTTACTTGCTTTTCTGATTTGGTGGGATCATCCTAATGTCCTCACCCATCTCTCTTTCACACTATATAGATAGGGACCTCTCATGGAAAAGGTAAAGCATGAAAAGGCTAAGATAATAGGCTAGGAATTATATGGAGAATTCTCCATTAGATTATGCTCGAGAGCCTCATTTCAGTTCATCAAGTTATTGTGGTTCTTCTTCATTCAAGGTTGGAGAAAAGGTGTGTGTGTTGGAGAAAAGGGCCATCGGAAGGGGACCTCGTGACAGTATAGATTTTGGTTGTAATCTCCACTTTCATTTAATATGATAAAACAATATGTTTCTTTCCCATAATACTAGTCTTGTTTTATTGTATGATTCCTTGATCACATACATAAGTTCTTGTTGAGTACACTGTGTTTCTTTCACTTTGGTTAGTTTGTGTTCCCTTTCATAGTCAATATCACAAGAGCACTGAAGTGGAGCTAGGATGACAATTGAAAGAGGAAGTGACATTGAAAAGGTATGTTTCCCATCTCTTGTTAATTAGTAAACTGAATGATTAGAACTTAGGGAAAGTTTCATGTTCTGTTCTGTTTTGTTCTAGTTTCTAGTGCGATCTAGGGAGATCTGTTTATGTTTGCATTTACCGATTAATCCTATAACAAAATTGGCAACCATATAGGGGATACGACTGTCTTTTTGTTTTTTTTCTTTCCATTTTCTTTTAGCCTACCTTATTTTTCTTGAATTCATTGTCTGAGCCTATGGGTGATCCATCTGGACTCCCTGGGTTTGAAAGTCCTATTAGATTTTTTTCCTTTCTCCCAAATTTTTCTCAATTACAGAGATCATCGCACTGTACTATACAGTAAGCCTACGATGCCTCTTTGGCATCGCATCCTTCTTGTTCAATCTAGTGTGACATCGTCACACTGTGTCCTACTGGTATCTTGCGACGACCTTTTCTCGTCGCACCGTGCCCTACTCTCAGCTTGCGATGACTCCTGTAGGATTTGTTGGAGTGAGTCTTTTTTTTTTTCACCCATTTTTGACTTAGTTTCCAGGGGGGGGACTTCTGATACCAATATTAGATTGATTTGTGAGTTTAAATCTTGTTTTTTATTGGTTTTCAGTGATTGAAAGTCTTTCTTTATAAATTTTGCAAGTTTTTTTCTTTTGATCTTTGTCACAAGGATATAATCTCTGGATCTTGATTTGAGTGTTTGTTTGACCAAGGATATTTGATTTATTTGCAGTTTTGGATTGATTTCACTTTCCAAATTGTTTGTTGATTGAGAAACATTTTTGTTTGCATTTGACAAAAAGATTTTTAATCATTTCATTTTTGTCTTAAGCCCTAAATAATGGATCATTACCCCTTAATTGGGGCATATTATATTAGTAATGTTATTTTATTTATGTCGGCTTTAGTCCATTAGTTGTAATTATACCTCCTAGTCTCCTAAATATACCAATGAGACATTTCCATTTTGAATAATCTTGTAATTGTACATTTATGTGGGTGTTGGCCCTTGACCAAGTTTTGAAGAATACTTGGTCATATTTGACCATTTTTGGGACCGTGACAACTTGCCAAAGATGGAGCACAATGCAAAGTGGAAATTAGGGAAACTAGACCTATTTTCAGGTCCCTTTAGGGTTTTGGGTTGATGTAACGAGAAAGGGATGTCGGCCCGTGGGTTTACCCACAATTAGGCCCATTTTGCAATCTATAAATAGATACTTAGGTAATGTAAGTAGTAGATGGTAGTACATCTATGTGATGTATAGCTAAAGGCTTAGTGCTAGTAACTAGATTTGTGTGATCGGATGTATATTGCAAGTGCTCTGTGCATGATTGTAAGGATATTGAAAAGCTCAGTGCAAGTTGTTGTAGTTTTGTACTGAAGTGCAAGGAAGAAGGATCTAGCAAGCTGCATAGATCTTCAGTCCTGTGCGAAGTAAGGGTCATTGAAGCTCTGCACTGTAACCTCTTGACCAAGATAATATAAAGAAAAGGACTTTGTGGATGTAGCCCCAGGGTGGGGGTGAACCATGGTAACTTTGTGTATTGTGCTCTGTGCTTCAACCTAATGTGTTTATCTCCTTCTTGGCTAAGTTCTTGATGTGATTAAATAGATTTAGTTATGCTTTGTGCTTCTGAGATAGGAATGAATGTTAGATCTGATATATAATATGCTTAGTGTCTGATTTGGTGAATCCAATCTATCTTGTTGTATTTAAGTGCTAAGTCTTCTTGAATCTAAGTATGTACTGCAATGCTCTGTGCTATCTGTGAAGTGTTGTAAGGGTTGAATATCGATGGATAAACCATGCTAGATAATTTATAAGTTCTATAATCATAGATCTTTGTCCCAGTTAAGGTTGCAGACGCCTGAGTCCTGTAACCACCCCTACCTCTACCCTAGGTGAGACTTCATCTACTTCGCAGGTGTTGCCGAAAGGGCCGATAGTTAGGTTTTGTTGGTGCACTCTTGAGTGTGAAACCTGGGTCTGTCTCTGTGCCAACAAATGGTTCTGTTGCCGGGACCTGGAACTGTGATTGCTGGGAACTAAAGAAGAAGAAGATTTGTGCAAAGTAAGCTCTAAATCATATCAGATCTGAAGAAAGGAAGATCAGATCTGAAGAAAAGAAGTGAGATTTGAACGCTCTATGCTCTAAGAAAAGTAAAAGTGGAAATTTCTTAAAGAAAGAGGCCAGATCTGTAGAAAAGAGGTAAGATCTGTAAACTCTGTGCTTTGATAAAGGTAAGAATAGTTAAAAGTCTTAGATTTGAAAAAATTGTGCTCTATATAGGTAAGATAAGTGGAAATTTTTTGTTTTTGCATGAATTTAGGTATGCTTGATAGATTTTGTCCTAGCTTGAAAACTAGGGCATTGTTAGATGGAAGAAAATTTGATAGATCCGATAAGAATAATGATAAATATGTTATACCTATGCATAGAGAGAATATTTGGACTAACAGATGGATGCAGGATCCTAGAAAGAATTTTTTGCAGGCTAACTACCATGACCCTAGTGTGCAGTACATAAGAGGTTGGGGGTCATTTAAAATAAAGAGAGGATTGACCCTATGTTATAGTTGCAAAAAATCGGGACATCTAGATAAGGAGTGCCCTGGTGGAAGAACGAGTTGTCTCTGTTGCAAGGCTTTGGGCAATGAAGTATTGGATTTCCCTAAAATGATTGCCAGGCTTGAAAAAATGAATCTACGTGAAGAAAACCTTAAGGTAGATCCACAAATAGCAGAGACCCATAACGAATCAGAGAAGATGTTACTACAGATGAAAGAAAGCTTGAATGATCACCGACATATCAGGCTATCAGAGATCTTTAAAGAAAAATAATGCATCGAAGTAAGAATGTAATACTTCGACATTGACTGTGTTCTGGATGAGGAAACACAGGTGAATTTCATGAAATAAAGAACTTGGGAAGCCACAAGGAGAACTTCTATGACTCCATCCCTAAGTGGAATAAGGGTTTTTAGAGGAAAAATGGTAAACCTATGTGGAAGGCTCACTTGGATATCTATGAATGTCAATGGAATTCTGACAGAGGAAGATTTTGAAATCATCAAATTTATTGAGGACAGTGCCCGATTTACTATGTTGCTTGGAAATACTTGGATTGAAAGATATCACGCTAGAAAGAAGGAAGAAGAAAAAGTTTTAGAACAACAGAGACAAGAGTTAAAAGACTTCAGGTCCAGAAAGATCATGCAGTTGATTGAAGAATAGAAGAATCGATCGAAGCCATTTCACACTATAAACCCAAACTTCAAAGTTATCAAAATGATAGAGGATTCACAAAAGACTGAAGTCCCCATCACAGACAAAGAAAAGCCGCTATCCTTGAACCCTAAGAAAAAACATCAACAACCTAAAGTGACTATATCCAAGGAAAATAGAAATCAGAACGAGAAAAGAACCATTGAGACGAAGCTCACAAGAAAGAAAGCTAGAAAGTTAAGTAAGAAGAAGGTGAAGATGGAAAAACTACAAAAGAGTCCAGATGGAACTTCACAAAAAGAGAAATTGCAGAATTTGAGCTTTGCTGAGATATTAGAACAACGACATGGGTCACTTCATCATGGCGAAGCAATATAGCTGTTGGAAGCCATTATGCCCATTCAACTTTCTCTCTGAACAGGTCGAAAAACAATTATGGGTTACCACTAGACCGTTGGACAACACTAGAATGGATAGAATGGAGTTAATAAAGGTCCCATGTCCGTTGCAAGCAGACCATTGCTGAGATTGCCTATTAAGATCGTCACGCCATGCCTGAAGAACACTTTTTCCAATTAAGAAGTTTAAGCTCGTAGAATTAGCAAGTGTCTACAATGATCATCACACCATTGTTATTTATCTTAGTACAGTGCTTAAGACTAGTGTGATCCCGATTATTTTCGTTGAGGATATATGTTCGATGAGATCAACACAGCTGAAGAATCTATAAGAGAGGTACTTACTAGCCTTAGAACTGAACGATTAATGTTGGAAAGAGGGTTGTCTATTGGTTTACAGGCATCATCAACGAGAGGAACACAAGCCTCCCCGTCAACTTCTCAAGAAGGAACATCTCGAGCCGGCGTAGAAAGAAGAACTAAGCATAAAGACGACATAACCGATGAAAATTTAGTATCATCCATCCTACTAGATTACATACCCTCTCCGAGCAGTGCAATTAACCGGGATAGTGTCCCTCGAGACTTTGAATACACCCTAGTCACTGCTTATCTACCAAAAGGAGTACGCACCTACCTCGCAGATCAAGACAAGGTTGTGACATTGAAGTTTTGCGACTTAAACTTGGGAGATCGTAAAGCTTACAACATGCTTGCCCCACACAAGTAATTAACCAGAATGAAGGGAAAGAATTCCAAGATCGTCCTTCAATAATGGATGATGAACCTCGAGCATTCTACTTTGCTCAGCATCATGAAAATACCACACTTCAACAGACACCAAGAGGTGAATGCTTGTGTAAAATTGCTGCTAGCAAGTTACCATGGAGGATACCTGTGGGTAAACTGCTGCATAACTATTGATCCGACACTGATCAATAGGATCACTGGGCTTAGTATGCAGGGCCCTGATCCCTAGGATTACTACCCTAGAAAGACTGCGAATCACGCTCTTTCACAGAATATTAAAGAATCTTATGGATATATCAAGAAGGGCACGTGAGGCAACAAGGTAGCCTCTGTCGAGAGTGGCACAGTGCGCCTTTCATGCCAACTGATAGCAGGGAAATTAATACATAAGAACAAACAAAATCAAGTATCAGGCTTCATAGTTGACCTCATAGGAAAATGCGTAGAGGGACTACAGATGAACTGGGTGAAGTACCTGATTAACCAGCTAGAGATTGACTACAGAGAAGCCCAGGATTAGGGGCATGAATTCCATTTTAGCTAGCTGCTAATAATGATCACTTTCGTTGCATGGGAGCTATTGGAAGGAGAAACCTTCCTGGACCTCAACCCTTTTGAACCCTTAGCTAGAAAGTTCTGTACCTTATGGTACTTGAATGATATGAACAAGAAGTGGAAATCAAATGCCATTTTTCATACATACTATAACCAAATGAAATCAACCATAGGGGGTGAACCTCACATAACCCTGAACACTTTACAAAGGTTCTGACCTTTGATAAATCTCAACATGGATCACCATTTTATATAACTAACTCCATGCGCTGATGAACACCAGGAACAACTTCAGTCCTATTATAAGCTGGCAGAAGAAGACCTGGAGGAAATCACCAAGGAATGGTCGGTGGACCTCCTTATCTCAGCAAATCTAGCAGATATGTCCGACATCGATAGCCCAAAATCTACGTAGAATACACTTGGGCTTAGTAAGGCAAATAAAACTAAGAAGATAAAGAAAGATGAGGAAATCTAGGACGTCGACAGTAGATTTGTAAGGATGACTTCCACCACACCCAATCACAGAAGTAATAATGAAGACTTCGAAGAAGTTTAACAAAGTCCAGAGGATGAAGTAGAGATCATAAAGAAAATAAAGGGTTCACCTCCAGAACCTTCTTCCAAGAAGAAGTTGAAAGCATCCGTGAGTAAAATGATGACCACACTCACCCTAGATGACTTCATCTTTCTCCTCGCGACTATGAATGAAGCTATCGTAGAGATAACAGAAAAATAGGTAGCCAAGTAAGAGGCCATGTACAATATAATTTAAATCGAGCTCCAAGGAGTAAATAAAACACTTCAATTGAGCCACACAACTCCCACTGCACCCCTGCCAAAAGGAACAACAGAAGCAAGAGATGAACCAGCTCAACTCCGCAGGATTGCTGACACAGTTGAAGTATGCCTTTGGCAAGCAGAAGAAGAAACAATGTAGACCACCCAAGCCCTAAAGAAAGCACAGGAGGAAATCATAGAGCAACATCGAGCTGCACAACAAGAGAAGGAGGCCATCTAAGCGAAATTTGACGAACATAGAGAAAAAATCCAAAAGGAGAAGGAGTAGCTTATCGTAAAGAAAGTCAGGATAAAAGAAGTTGTCAACAGAGAATTTCTCTCTGTGACTGGCTTAGAGAATAAGGCCGAAGAACCCTTATACCGTCAAGTGATGAAGCTTGATGAAGTTATTCAACAACTTCAACAAAGATTCATGGACTTAGAGCTTCAGGTCATCCCAAGAACCCTGCAAGAAGAGCGCGACCAGTGAGAAATAACTGCCTAGAGTATAGTAGAAAGGATTAAAGTGCTCACCGAAGAATGAAAAAAATTAAGTAGCAGAAGTGCACAGATACATGAGAACCTAACCGAGAACCCAGAATTGCATAAGCTGGAGTCGCAGCTCTAGGAAGCAAAGAAGCATGCAGAGAGACTTTAGATGCAGTTGAAGGCCCTATGAAGCGATCCCATGAGTAACGCATTGCACAATAGCAGATCCACATGATGCATAGCAAGGTAATGGAAGTAACTCAACAAATTCAACTTTTACAGGATAAGGCATGTCAGCTATTCTTAGAGATTGAGAACCAAGGAACAAATCTTGAACAGATCGTTACTACAACTGAACAACACCTAGAGGGACCAGTCAATAACGCACTCATCCAGGAGTTCGTCGAGCAAGATGAAATCGCAAAGTAGCAGGTCGAAGAAGATCAATCTAAGATTGAGGCATTCAAGGAAGAATTGATTAGTCCAGAGTGAATTAGGATGAGTCACAGGTGAGTGTTGGGGGCTTGTTGGCCCTTGACCAAGTTTTGAGGAATACTTGGTCGTATTTGATCATTTTTGGGATTGCGACAGCTTGCCAAAGATGGAGCGCAATGTGAAGTGGAAATTAGGGAAACTAGACCTATTTTTGGGTCCCTTTAAGGTTTTGGGTTGATGTAATGGGAAAGGGATTTCGGCCCATGGTTTTACCCACACTTAGGCCCATTTTATAATCTATAAATATATACTTAGGAAATGTAAGTAGTAGATGGTAGTACATCTATGTGATGTATAGCTAAAGGGTTAGTGCTAGTACCTGGATCTGTGTGATTGGATGTATACTGCAATTGCTCTGTGCATGATTGTAAGGTGATTGAAAAGCTCAGTGCAAGTTGTTGTAGTTTTGTACTGAAGTGTAAGGAAGAAGGATCTAGTGAGCTGCGTAGATCTTCGGTCCTATGCGAAGTAAGGGTCATTGAAGCTCTGTGCTGTAACCGCTTGACCAAGATAATATAAAGAAAAATACTTTGTGGATGTAGCCCCAGAGTGGGGGTGAACCATGGTAACTTTGTGTATTGTGCTCTGTGCTTCAACCTAATGTGTTTATCTCCTTCTTGGCTAAGTGCTTGATGTGATTAAATAGATTTAGTTATGCTTTGTGCTTCTGAGATAGGAATGAATGTTAGATCTGATATATAAGATGCTTAGTGTTTGATCTGGTGAATCCAATCTATCTTACTGTATCCAAGTGCTAAGTCTTCTTGAATCAAAGTATGTATTGCGATGCTCTGTGCTATCTGCGAAGTGTTGTAAGGGTTGAATATCGATGGATAAACCATGCTAGATAATTGCTAAGTCATATAATCGCAGATTTGTGTCCCAACTAAGTTTGCAGACAACTGAGTACTGTAACCACCCCTACCTCTACCTCAGGTGAGACTTCATATGCTTCCCAGGTGTTGCCGAAAGGGCTGGTAGTTAGGGTTTGTTGGTGCGCTCTTGAGCATGAACCTTGGGTCTGCCTCTGTGCTAACACTGGGCATAAGAAGGTTGCCCCCTCAAAGATGCTTATTATCTAAGTTTATCTCTTTTTCAAGGCATTGAGTACTTATTCTAAGGTTTTTCTATGCTATATTGATATTTGGTTCTTAACATATGGTATCAGAGCTCAAGGTCTTGGGGTTTTGTTGCTACATATGAGATACCTTGGAATTTTTGGTATAAATTTGTTTCTCCAATGTTTTAGAAGGAACAACTTGAAGGATATTTAGTAGATAGATCAAGGTACATTGTGTTAAAATTTCATCTCCTGAGGCCTTATACTTTAGGAGATACAACCTGTGCAATATAGGGTTCTGGAATCATCCTGAACGGAGCCATTTCAGAATGTTTGCTATAAAACATTTTCTGTAATGTTGCAGACCCTAAAATATGGAGGCTATTCACAGAAATTAGTAAGGTATATGTGGTAAAACATTAAGCTTTTGAGTCATCTTAAATTTGCATATACACCCTGTGGAAGATAGGGTATCTGACTAGTCCTATTGACTAGTCTCAAGAAGGTGTTCCAGGTAAAACAATCATAACTTCTTCCTAGAGTCTCCAAATTGAGTGAGACTGGTTTCATTGGATAGTGGACAGTCTTTAGTATTTATGGTACGAGTTTCAGAATTGTATATCAATCATTTTGTGTGGGGCACACTATACAAGTGAGATCTCCTGGAAAGGACACAAATCAACAAATTGTGGAGAAGTTACCATAAATTCCACTTGGCACATCCAATTTTGATTAGACCTATGGAATTGCAGAGAATAAATATTAGAGAACTACAAAAAAGAAAGTTTCATACCCAGAATGGATGAAACTTTGGAGATACAACAGAAGAAAGATTGTCTAGCAGAACCACCTCAAAATCAAGGTTCAAAAGTGATACTTGGCCAACATGCCACCCAAAAAGGGAACTTCTACACCAAATAAGCCTCCCGAAAATCCTAATTGGACTCTTGATGAAGGTGAATAAATGCATAGGGTCATAAATGATATAGAAATAAGACAGTAACAAAAAATGAACTACAAGAGATGGAAGCTAAGTTGGAGGCAATAAATACTAAGATGGATGGTTTAAAAGAGGAGATCATGGAAGGATTGAAAATTTTTGTAATAGAGAGGACACTTTAAAGTGAAAATGTATCCCATGAAATTCATTATGAGGACACAAGGAAGGTGAATCAATAATGGAGAAAATCTAACTTTGGCTTGAAAACCAACCACGTTCCTAAGATAGATATGCGGAAGTTTGATGGCAAGGACCCTATCACATGGATACTTTAGATGGAGCAATTATTTGATCTACATAATGTTCCACATACACAAAAGGTACGAATTGATTCTTTATATTTATAACCCAATAAATTTTATGGTATAGATGGCTTTGTTCTCGTAAATCACTCGTCACTTGGACAATTTTCACGGAAGAAATGATAGCACACTATGAGGATACAAGGAGAAATACCTTCTTTAGCCAATTGGTAAATCTCAAGCAAAAGGGTTTAGTTACAGAGCACATTGAGAACTTCCAAAGATTGAATATAAAGGTAACAGATATTCCAGATGAGCACTTGATTGATGTATTCATAGGAACTTTAAGCGATAACATTCAACATGAGGTTCACCTTTGGGAACCCAAAACATTGGAGAATGAATTTAAGGTGGCAAGAAATGTTAAAAGTAAGATTGAATATAAAGGTAACAGATATTCCAGATGAGCACTTGATTGATGTATTCATAGGAACTTTAAGAGATAACATTCAACATGAGGTTTGCCTTTGTGAACCCAAAACATTGGAGAATGCATTTAGGGTGGCAAGAAATGTTAAAAGTAAAAATATGGCTATGGCTACTAGAAGGACCAATCCTAACATCTATAGAGAGAATATTGCTCCTTCTTCTAAAACACCTCAACCTACAAGGTTGACACCTCAACAATTGGAGGAAAGAAAAGAAAAAGGTTTATGCTTTAATTGTGACAAAAAATACAGTAAGGGACATAAGTGTGGTGAGAAGAAAGTATTCTACATAGATTGTGAAGAGGAAGAAGAACATGAACAAGAACCATCTCAAGATGAAAATGTAGAATCAATTTCGTCTGAAGAGTTGACTCCCACGATATCGTGTAATGCATTGGCTGGAATTATCACTCCTCAAACCCTCAATATCGAAGGATATATCAAAAAGAAAAAGGTAAGAGGTATCACAGGGAAACCCAGTAAGGTGATAAGCTCTAATGGAATGACAAAATTATTGAAAATGGAGCATCAAGGTGTTATTGCACAACTATGCTCACTAGATGTTCAAACATATAAGCCATCTGTTCCTCTAGATCTCTAAGTGATCATTGATAATCATTCCAAAATATTTGAATATATTCCCAAAGGTCTTCCAACCACTCGAAATCATGATCATGATATTCACCTAATTCTTGGGAGTGTCCCTCCTAACATCAGGCCATACAGATACCCTTATGCCCATAAGAGTGAAATTGAGTGCATGGTTGAAGAAATGTTAGAGGATGGCATGATTAGACCTAGCTAAAGTTCTTACTCTACACCGATGGTAATGGTATTCAAGAAAGATGGCTCATGGTGTATGTGTCCAGAGTATAGAGAGCTCAACAAGATCACTATCAAAGATAAGTTTCCCATTTCTGTCATTGATGAATTGTTAAATGAACTACATGGAGCAATCTATTTCACAAAGTTGGATCTTCGTTCAGGGTATCATCAGATTAGAATGAAGGAAGAATATATCCCAAAAACAACATTTCGAACTCATGAAGGCCATTATGAATTTTTGGTCATGCCTTTTGGC
>ML789135.1:15227-61048 GCA_009831015.1 Picea engelmannii | reverse complement strand
ATCTATAGCAAGTCTTGGGAGGATCATGTGTGACATATTGACAAGGTGCTACAACTACTAAAGGAGAAACAACTATATGCCAAACCATCCAAATGTTTCTTTGGAGTGAAGGAGGTAGAGTATTTGGGTCATATTGTATCTCATGAAGGTGTCAAGGTGGACCCTAAGAAGATTAAGGCCATTATGGACTTGCCAATTCCAAAAACATTGAAGAATCTTAGAGGATTTTTGGGTTTGACAGGTTACTACCGCAAGTTTGTTTGACACTATGGAAGAATAGCAACACCTTTAATGACACTAACTAAGAAGGATGCATTTTCATGGACTCCAGAGGCAACTAAATATTTTGAACAACTTAAAGAGGTGATGTGAAAAGCTCCTATCTTGACCACTCCAAACTTCACAAAAACCTTTATTTTGGAATGTGATTCCTTGGGAAATGGAATTGGTGTTGTCCTAATGCAAGAAGGAAGGCCCCTGGATTTTGAAAGTCGACCACTCAAGGGAAAGGACTTACACAAAACCATTTATAGAAGGAAATGATGGCAATAATACATGCATTGAAGAAATGGCGTCCTTACCTAATAGGTAGGCACTTCAAGGTCAAAACAAATCATGATAGTCTTAAATACTTCTTGGAACAAAGACTATCTTCAAAAGAACAACAAAAATGGGTAACCAAGATATTGGGTCATGATTTTGAAATTGTCTAAAGAAAAGGGAAGAAAAATGTTGTGGCAGATGTACTCTCAAGGAAGGATGAAGATGTTGAGGCCTTTCTCTATGTTATCTCGATCATCCAACCCGATTGAATAATAGAAGCAAGGGATGAATGGAAGAATGATGAAAAAGTGTGGACTCTCATTCAAAGGTTGCAACAGGATTTCAGTACATCATATACATTTACATGGAAAAATGATTCTCTATGGTACAAAGATTGCTTATATTTATGTAAGAAATCCCAACTCAAACAAAAGGTACTATTGGAATTGCACACCTCTCCAGTAGGAGGGCACTCGGGATTTTTAAAACCTACCATAGGGTCAAGAAGGATTTTTTTTGGGATGGCCTTAAAAATGATGTTCAAAGGTTTGTGGCAGAATGTTTGGTTTTCCAAGAAATAAGGTGGAAACAATTAAGACCCCAGGTCTTTTACAACCATTAGCCATCCCAAGTCAGCGTTGGGAGGAGGTTTCCATGGATTTCATCACAGGGTTACCAAAGTCTGAAGAAAAGAGTGTTGTCATGGTGATTGTTGATAGACTAACCAAGTACACACTTTTGTGCACTCTCTCATCCCTTCAAAGCTAATACATTTTCCACCACATTCATGGAGAAATTTCAAAAGATACATGGCAACCCAAAGATTATTGTAAGTGACAGAGATCCCATCTTCACTGGACATTTTTGGACAATTATTTTCTTTTTTGGGTACTCAATTGGATCATATCTCATCCTATCATCCTCAATCTCATGGACAAACTGAGATAGTGAAAAAATGTATGGAAGGCTACCTTCGTTTCTTCGTCTCTGATAAACAAACACAATGGTTCGAATGGTTACCCTTGGCAGAATGGTGGTATAACACTTCCTTGATACTGCAACAAAAATGACACCATTTATGGCACTCTATGGATACCACCCTCCTTCCATCACTTCTTCTCTAAAAGAAAAATCTAAGGTTCAAGCAGTGCATCAACAAAAAGTTCTACAAATATTAAAGGTCAACCTAACCATGGCACAAAATCATATGAAACAACAAGCAGATCAACATCATAGTGAAAGAAGTTTTGAAGTAGGGGATTGGGTGTTTTTAAGACTACAACCATACAAACATATGTCCATCAAGCAAGCCAAGAAGGATAATAAATTATCACCAAATTACTATGGCCCTTATAAGGTGTTGCAAAAGATTGGTACTATGGCATACAAATTGGAGTTGCCTGGATCTTCATGAGTACACCCAGTTTTCCATGTTTCATGCTTAAAGAAGGTTATAGGTGACAAGATCCCAGTTCAAAATATATTGCCAGAACTTGACGATGAAGGAAAAATCATATTGGATCTTGAAGCCATCACTGACACATGAATTCACCAGCTGAGGAATAGATCCATTTTAGAGTATCTCATTAAATGGAGGAAACTATCGGCTGAAGATTCCACTTGCGAAGATGAGTCTTTTATACAGAAGCATTCAGAGTTACTCAAGAATTGAAGACAACACTTGTCTCAATGGGAGGGGCATGTTAAGACCTAAATAGTGGCTCATTACCCCTTAATCGGGGCATATTATATTAGTAATGTTAATTTATTTATGTCGGCTTTAGTCCATTAGTTGTAATTATACCTCCTAGTCTCCTATATATACCAAGGAGACATTTTCATGTTGAATCATCTTGTAACTGTACATTTATGTGGGAATAAGGAGGTTTCCCCCTCGAAGAGGATTATTATCTGAGTTTCTCTCTTTTTTAAGGCAATGAGTACTTATTCTGAGGTTTTTCTATGCTATATTGATATTTGGTTCTTAGCATTTTGTCTACGTTATGAGTTTGATTTGGGAATTGTGCTGATTTTATTGGATTACACTTTCCTTTCGTCATTATATATATGATCAAATTTGGGAAAGGAAGAACTGAATTCATTTATTCTTTTTAGTAATATTTGATAAGAAAATTTTTGCATTTGATTTTCTTTTTTTTTTAGAGAACATTGGAAATTTTTATAGTCTTTGATTATTTGGAATTGTATTCATTCAAGAAATGAGAAATTGTATTTTGTAGCATTTTTATTTCAGAGAAAAATACCTTCTCCCTACTGTAATTATAGTTCATTGAATTGAAAGATTTCACATTCATCTCTTCTTGCATTTTATTGGGTCAAGGTCACAACTCCATTAGTTTCATCTCCATATCCCTTTTGAGTAAACAACATCTCTTAAAATACAACATAATTTAAAATTTATTAGTAACTTTTATTTTCTAGAAATTCTCTTCACCAACATTAGCTAGTATAGCGCTTTGGAATAGGTTGTAAGGAACACTCTCCAAAGCATGAAAACACACAATAGTATCTTGTGATAGGGAGATTTCAAATCCAATTGCTACATTTTGTCCTGGGAAGTCCTTCCCACATAAGGGTCAAACCCGAGGTTGCATTAAGACTGATAGAGTTACTCACCCTGCTTTTTTGGTCTTGGTGTAGAGATTGTGCATATTATTGGGGGTCACTTGAAGGTATACCCACGATTATGTGTGGGAGCCTTTCGAGTTGATTTCAGGATAAATACCCTGCCCTTGCGCATGGATCAAACATTCGACTGTTTCCCCAAGCATCATTTTTGTAGTTGGTAACATTAGTACCCTATCTCTTTAGGCTCTTACATGAGGTGACTATGGAGGGGCAAGTATTCACAGTACCTAGAATTGACGTTGGACAAATTCACTTGAGATCCTTGGAGGGTATACCCATGATTATGTGTCGGAGCTTGCACCAGGGTGTAACTCCGTTAAGAATCTCGTCAACGTAAATTTTCCACCTTCTTTATCCTATCCCCTTCTTGTCTTGACTTCACGATGTTGGATTTCATCACCAACTAGTGACTTCGAAATTAGAAGGTTTGTTTTCTTGGTTTGATTTCTAGATTTTATTAGTGATTGTTGTTTATTTCCTTAGTTGGCCATAGAATTTTTTCGTTCTTTACTCGGTTTAGCCAACATTGGCCTTCGTCGTTCATGTAGGATGAAAGTATTAACTCTGGAAGATACGAAAGGTTACCTTCCTTTGCTTCCCGATTTACCAGAAAGCTCTCCTGAGGGAGATGTCAATAACAAAGAAGATTCACAAGTTGGAAGTTCACACTCTTTAGATGGATTCCAAATTGTTTCAGATTATTTAGAGGAATTTAGACTTCCCCCAAATCTATTGTTGAATATTAGAAAAGACAAACGTTTTCTCCGGATGAATTCATCAGGACAACTCATTATTGTTGACAACACTAGAATACCTACTGGACCTAACATAGAATTTGGAGTAGACGATCCACCTTTTCAAAGTGAATCCTTTAGAACCCCGAATCACATTGCTAGAATATTTAATCCTAGCTCTTCCCCCATGACAGTACGTGATCTTTATGGCAACCTAGGGTCGAGTCCTAACCAACCTATGACATCACAAGTGCCTAAGACTTTTGTTACCTATACGGTACCTTTAGACCATTTTACTGGTATGACCAGTAGTGTTGCCACAGTTTCAGACCAGTTGTTGGTTGTATCTCACTCAATTCTTCCTCTCCAGATGGTCCATTCTACTATGGTCCCACATGCTACGACTATTTCTACCGGAAATGTGGTTATCACTCAATATACTATTGGAATGACATTTCCACTTAGACCAAATACTTCACTTCCCCCTGGGTATAATGCTTTGAACACTTCCATTGCTATTCCCATGCAGAATCCATCCAGAGGGTCAAATTTTTTTATTCCTCCTGGGAATAATGCTGCTAGTCAGTTTATTCCTACACCTACCTAGGTTCTCTCCAGAGGTACCTATGTCCCTCATCCACCTTTGATTGGAGGAGCTAATCATTCTGGCCCTAGTGGATTCAATCCATTTGGAGGCACCAATCATTCTATCACTTCTATTTTTCAGATTCTCGTTGGAGGCCAACTTCAATTTGGGGGACAAATTCAATTTGGGGAGCAACCTTAGATTGGGGGAAAACCTCAACTTGGGGTACAACCTCATATTGGAGGCCAACCTCAACTTGGGGGGGGCAGCCTCAAGTTCGAGTCCATATCCCAGTTTATGGACAAAAAATACTTGTGTTACCATCTAAACCTTGGAATATTCCTTTCCAAGGGAATCAACAATGGAATGGGGGGAAACATCCTCATTTTAATTATTTTGTTCCTCCCAATTTCAGTCAACTGTACCCAGGTTATATGAATCCTACTTGGGGTCTGAATTTTCAATCTAACGTTCCTTTCCAAGGGAACGTACCTAATAAACCCAACCCTATTAGATACTTTCCCCAAAACCCTCAACAACCGAATATGTCAGGACTGTCTAATTACTTGCAAACTGCTTATGGTCCTACCGATATACCCACGAGACTTCCTCCCCAAAATTACCAGTTTCCATAAGTGAACTGACAGTTGCCTTTTCTGGCCACCTTGGATTTACTAGATTTTTCTAGGATCTTGAATGATCCTATTTTACACTCTCCTTATTGGCCTATCATCCTATCCAAACTACCATATGAAATTCCTAAGTTTGACGGTCGATCGGGAGAGGACCCGAATAATCATGTTATCACTTTCCATCTTTTTTGTTCATCCAACTCATTGATGGAAAAATCCATTAGATTGTGAATTTTCCAACAGACTATGATGGGTTCGACAACAAAGTGGTACATTTAGTTACCGCTAGGTTTATTTAATGGCTTTAACACCCTAGCCATGGATTTTCTAATGCATTACCAATTGCCTATTCGTTATGAGACAGAAACCAAAATTTGGAGTTCTTTTAAGCAATCTTCTTCCACTCATATTTTTGATCACATCCATGGGTGGAGGAGGAGAAGATGATTAATCAAAGTTCCCTTTCCTGACCAACTGTTGGCTGAGTGGTTTACAAAATCACTCATTGGGCCTATAGCCTGTGATGTTTCCATGGGTGGTTTTTTCACTGAAGAGAAGATGATTAGTCATTCTCAGTATCTAGATCTTGTTTATTCGCAAATGGGCACACTTTATGACTTGATCCCTGATGCTCCTCACCCTTCCATGAATCCTACCCTAACACATCCAATAGCTTCTCATGCTGCTAATGGTGTGATTGAGACCTTCCATGCTGAGAGTCAATCCACACAAGCCAGACACACCAATCCCAAATCTAATAATTCTAATGTACAAAATACTCCTTCTCCTACTCCTTCCTCTGGTAAGACTGCTGAGGTTAATTCGGTTCAATCCACACCTATCGGGAAAAATAAAAATAAAAGGTTGGTACCTATCAAGATTGAAGTTGAGAAATGTCTTAAAGCCATCTTTTTTTATCCTGTGGCTTTGACCGATTGGGTATCCAATCTTGTTCTAGTAAATAAGAAGCAAGGTACCATCCACGTTTGTGTAGATTATAGGGATATAAATAAATCTTGTCCTAAGGAAAATTATCCAACCCCTTTCGTTTACCATATCATTGATGACTGTGCCGGAATAAAAATATTCTCCTTGATGGACAATTTCTCCAGCTATAATCAAATTAATATTTTACCAGTGGATCAACACAAGACTACTTTTATTTTCCCTTGGGGAACCTTTGTATACTATAAATTATCTTTCATATTAAAGAATGTTGGTACAACCTTTCATCGCACTATGTATTACACTTTCCAGGATATAAAGCACATCGTCCAACCCTATCTATAAGATCTACTAGCTCATTCCATAGGTCATCAAGATCACACGACACATTTACGGGCCATTTTCCTACGTTGTCAGTATTATCACATATGTTTGAACCCACACAAGTGTGTTTTTTGTGTGGAGTCTGGATGACTTCTTGGTTTTATTGTGTCTATACACATGATTCGAGTAGACCCTTTAAAGGTTGAGGCAATTCTTAATCTACCTACTCCTTCCACACTCCGCCAACTCCAAAGTTTTCAAGGGAAGGCAAATGTTTTACGATGATTCATCCCCAATTACATTGAATTAATGAAAGGATTCACTCGGCTACTCAAGAAAGGTTACAATTTTGTATGGGACACCACTGTAACTAAAGCCTTTGAATCTTTGAAACTCGCTTTAACCTGTACACCGCTATTGTTTCCACCTGATTATAGCCAAGATTATTTCCTCTACTTAGCTGCATCGGACTCTACCATTGCCATGGTCTTAGTCCAAGAGGATTATTTGCATGATGAACATGTGATATAATATTTGAGTAGGAGTCTCATGAATATTGAAACCAAATACTTACATGTGGAGAAACTAGTCTTGACATCTTTTCAAGCTATTCAACGATTTCGTCACTATATCTTGTTACGCAGGACCACTGTTATTTCCGATTGCAACCCCATGCAACACATCCTCACTCAACAATTGCTGGTGGGAAAGTAATCCAAATAGATTTTTATTCTCCAAGAGTTTGACTTGGAATTTGAACGTGCTAATTCAAAGAAATCTTTGGTTTTTTTCGAATTGATATGTGACGTTCCCTCCACCGAGACAAAAAATGTGGTAGAGGATTCCTTACCTGACGAATCCCTTTTTCTGATTAGTTCTGATGACATATGGTACAAAGATATTATCATTTATCTCTAGACTCAAAATTTCCAGCTTGACCTTTCTAGAACAGATCGTTGTCGTATACAGTATCAAGATCATCAATACATCATCCTCGGTGATACTCTTTACCTCTATGGTATTGACTCCATTTTTCGACGATGCCTTACCTACGGTGAAGCTAAGCAAGCTTTGAATGACTGTCACTTTGGAGCATGTGGTGGTCATATGTCTAGGTATGCCACTTCCCAAAATATCTTACGAGCTGGTTATTTCTGGCCTTCACTGTTTAAGGATTGCATTATTTCCATCCAGAAATGCCATGCTTGCCAAACTTATAATCATAAGATCTTATCTCACCCTGCTCCTCTACACCCTATAGTTTCTTTTGGTCCATTTTCTAAATGGGGCATTGACTTCATGACATGTAACCCTCACTCAACCAGGGGGCATGGCTACATTATTGTAGTTTTGGATTATTTCACTAAATGGGTTGAGGCGATACCTACATTCGATAACACCGGGAGAACTACAACACTGTTCATATTCAATCATATCATTACTAGGTTTTTTTTCCCTCTAGCCATCATTACAGATCACGGTAGTCACTTTTAAAATTTTATGATTTCTGAACTTACTGAAAAGTTGGGTCTTCATCATGAAAACTTAAACCCTTATTATCCACAGGCCAATGGCCAGGTTGAAGCAATCAACAAATTTATTACTACTATACTTCGACGGATGGTAGGAATTCATAAGATGAATTGGCACATGATGTTATTTTCAACATTATGGGCCTATCAGACATCCATTAAATCTGCCACAAGATTTACACCTTTCGAACTGGTTTATGGTATCGA
The DNA here is from genome assembly GCA_009831015.1 of Picea engelmannii. Lineage (NCBI taxonomy): Eukaryota > Viridiplantae > Streptophyta > Pinopsida > Pinales > Pinaceae > Picea > Picea engelmannii. The sequence goes on along the minus strand of ML789135.1, from coordinate 52,896 downwards.
AGCTATTTTGCCGATTGAATGTGAGATACCATTTCTGAAACTAGCCATTGAACTTCTCCATAACACCTTCAATGAAGAGGAATGACTGTTGTACTTGATGCAATTAGATGAAACACATTGTGATGCCGCCTTGGTTATTGAAACTCAAAAGAAACATGTTAAAGACCAATACGACAAGCATGTGAATCCACGTGTTTTTTTTTAAGGTGATCTAATTCTTCTTTAAGACCAGGATCGTGATTTGCTAGGGGCTGGTAAATTCGAGCCCATGTGGTGGGGTCCTTATATTGTGAAATGAGTGTTGGAGAAGGGAGCTTATGAGCTAGTATATTATGTTGGAATCCCTTTCAGTGAACCCATAAATGGGATTTACTTAAAGAAGTACTATGCTTAAGTCATTTTTGCATGAGTGTCTGTACTTTAGTGTATCATACTTTTGTGTGATTTTTCGTTGTTTGGTTTCACCCTTCAGCTGCTTACCTTGCGTTGTGCTTGGTTTTCATATGTCCGCCTCTGCGATACCCTACCTTGGATTTTCTGATGGCGCTAGTTGTAGTACTCGGAATTTAACATCTGCTTCTTGGGAAATTTATGCACCTATAGATTAACTGATTAGTCTACATGGTGTTTGCCTTGGTATTGCAACTAATAATATTGTGGAATACAATGAAGTCATCGAATTATTGATCGACACTATTTTACATGGAATCCGTCATCTTGTTGTATGACTTGATTCACAGTTAGTAGTCCTACAATTGAGTAACATATACTCTATCCGAAGTCCTACTTTGTTAAGGGTATACTCATGAATTCTCTTCTTGGAACGTCATTTTGATTACATTGAATATCAACACATTCCTAGATGTCTAAATACATTAACAGATGCATTGGCTAATTATGTGTTAGACAAACATTTGATACATTTATAAAATCCAATGACATTTTGTACATACAAGAAGTAAGACGGTAGAAGCCTCACATATATATATATATATATAAAACATCTACTCTATCCAAAGGATACCAAAATTGACCCGTATCCAAACTATTTCAATTCATCACTCCTACACTTGGTTAGTTTCTTTTTGATACTCTTGAGAACCCCTTCACACCAGTTGAAAACTCGAGGCTCCATACACTCCAACACATACTGAAAATATCTATGAAGAGCCATATGAGGAGCTACACTCCCTACCATGCATGTGATGGTATAGAGGATGTTCAGTAGAGGCAAGTCTTAGACATCTCTTATAGCGACTTTACCACTATGTTTCTGAGTACCCGACACACAATGTTCGCTGATATAGTGGTTCATAGGTGCACCACCACCTCTGCTACCTGTAAGTGTTACTCGGGATCCACGACGAGACAATATTGTTAAGAAGTATATATCCTCGATATCTATCATAAGAATGTGAGCACCCACATGAAACTCCTGCTCGTTCACATGCCACATGTGAACTAGGTACTCGAGTAATCTCAGCTAGGCTCTCATACCCTAGATCTTAAAGAACTTCAGCAACCCACACTATGGGAGGGACATTACCGTTCCCAGGTCATTCTTGGAAAAGCAGTCTTCCTCCTTATGCTCTCTCTCTTGCCATTCCAACATTTTTACCATGGAAAACCTGCAATGGAACCATAAATAGATACTAGCATCATTATCTTCTTCCCTGGACATCTTTTATTGGCATTTTCATATTTTAAAATTTTTGGGGCTACGCATGTCGCAGGCCCGGGCATATGCATAGTGCTGAGACATCGCAGGCCAGCTATAGGGCCTTCTGTGATGATCCTAGATCGTCCCAGGGTTTGATATAGGGTGCCTACGATGACCTCTGCACATAGGCAACCTAAAAAAATCAACTCAAAAGTCTATTTCTAACCAATGAAAAACAAATTTTAATCCATGGAAAGTTGGAGAAAATGAAGATTACCTATTCTATGAAGACGGTTCGTCGAATGTTCAGTGATTCCCTTTGCAATCCGCAGTTGAAAATCGAGGTGAAAAGAGGGTTTGGAGCAATGGTTAGGTGAAGTTACAAATGAAATAGTGAAATGAAGCTTTTTTGCCTATTTTATTGATTTTCATTACTTTTCATTTGAATATTATATTATTTTGATGCTTTAACCTAACCCTAAAGTCCTAACAACTTGATTAAAGGTTGATTTTTGCATTGAAAAAGTCTAGAGGTGAAATGTTGGAACAAGGGTCCACTTTTTTGGTTTTTTTTTACACATTTGTTGCATGTATAGATCTTTTTAGGGTTTTTCAAGAAAAACCCCGAGCTTAGTCTTTGTTCATTCTCGTGCTAGAAAGTCGATGAGAATGTAACCGAGTATAATTTTATCACTTTTTAAGACTCGAAAGGTTATACGAGAAAGGAACCCCCTGGAGTTCCCTTTAATCTCTTTTCAGACTCTCTAAACATGAACATATTGCCGAGTGACCTTGTTCTTTTCAATCTCGTAAAAGTATTTGAAGAAAACATATGATGAGTGGTAGATTATCACTTTTTCAGTCTCATCAAATTAACTTATGAAAAAGGACCTTGTGGAGTTCTCGTTAAGTGTTTTTCAGACTCTCTAAACATGAAAAACCCCTGAGTTTTCTCTCTTTGGATTCATTAAACAAACATCGAAAGAACCATATGGGATCGAACCACTCCTTATTAGGGTTCATTAAACATACTCCGAAGGATGAGCTTACATCAACAAGAATATGTTATCCTCCTCAAGCTTGCGTAAAAATAAGGAGGTACTCTCCATAAATGGTGGGGCAAAAATTGGGAAAGAAATGTGTCTCTATATCCATGTTAGTGGCAGTAATAGTCGCTCTTGAACATGACACCGTTGGTTGGGAAATCCATTTGTCTCTCGTTTGACCATCCACTTGTTCATATGTTGGGTCCTCTTTGAGTCAATGCTGCCAAGACCATTTTCGTGTCGTTCATATGTTCAAGAGAAGTCTAACCTAAAAAAGCCTTATATTGAGTCGGCCATCTGCAGTTATAAATATTCTACCATGTTTTCCTTCCCTGTGTCAGTTTGGAATCATTTCATGCTCTGATCTACCTCAAATATGCTACATATTTCATGTCATTGATGGGGGATAAATGAAGTTCTTTATGTGATGATTCTTTTCCTGTCGACTTCAACTCGTTATCCAGGAACAAGCCTTAGAAATCATTTAGTACCTTAGAGCCTGCATGCCACAATGGTAGGCTTCTTTGCTTTCAACAATGGGTTCACATCATTGACCCATGATTAGAAGATTCCATCGAGTGTTTGACTTCAACTCATTTATTCACATTCGTTGGATTGTGGTAGGGTACCTTGCGAGTCATTGACATCAATGGTGATTTCCCTCGCACTTGTTAATGATTTTCATTAATGACTAGTAATCAAGTGGTTTATACCATGTTCGACTTCAACACCTATAATCACATGGCTAGATTCATACTTAGAGATGGCATAAATGAAGACCCTATATCTCGTCATTTTGATCTAGGTTGTGATGGAGTATTCATGATTTGTATTGACACATAGATCCACTTTGTATGTCTCTTGGCTATGCCCAAATTTGAATTCTTTAAAGCATAGATCCACAATGTATTCTTGGTGGCTATGCCAATTCACAATGACATGGATCCACAATGTATATTTAGTGGCCATGATTCACTTGAAATTTTGTAATCTAAGTATGGGAATGCCTACCTCAGAAAATGGTATATTATTATGTAGAGGCTCGATTGCTTGCAAGTTCCCGATCGATGCGCTCGTTTTAGACACACACATTCTACAAAGTATTTCAGTTGTCATGATTTCCATATTCATACTTTGGGGGGCATTCTATTACACATTATTTTGGTCACCCCAGTGATCCATTGTCAACATGTGTTCATGTTCCCATGAAAAGATATAAAGAGTCTTTCTCCATGAGGAAAGTGATTGTATTTCTCTTCTCAAAAACCCTATTAAAGAAGGTCATCGTAGGATTCCCTATAAATAGGGTGCGACGATGCCTGATCATCGCTCCCTTTTCTAAAGCTGGGTTGTGATGTCACCATAGGCTACACTATACCTAGGGTGTGACGATGTCGAAAGATAAGGAAAATTCAAACTTCACGAAAGTTCTAGAAGGGGATATTCTAGAAGATGAGGTGGATTTCGAATAGTTTGGATCTTACTCGCTTCTCAGATTTTGTGGGATCATCCTAATATACTCATCCATCTCTCTTTCACACTATATAAAGAGGGACCTATCATGGAAAAGGTGAAGCATGAAAAGGCTAAGAGAATAGGCTAGGAATTGCATGGATAATTCTGCATTAGATTATGCTTGAGAGCCTCATTTCAGTTCATCAAGTTATTGTGGTTCTTCTTCATTCAAGGTTGGAGAAAAGGTGTGTGTGTTGGAGAAAAGGGCCATCATAAGGGCACATCTCGACATCAAGTATTTTGGTTGTAATCTCCACTTTCATTTAATATGATATAGCAATATGTTTCTTTCTCATAAAACTAGTCTTGTTTTATTGTATAATTCCTTGATCACATACATAAGTTCTTGTTGAGTACATTGTGTTGCTTTCACTTTGGTTGGTTTGTGTTCCCTTGCAGATTCAATATCACAAGAGAATTGAAGTGGAGCTAGGACAACAATGGCAAGAGGAAGCGACATTTAAAAGGTATGTTTCCCATCTCTTATTAATTAGTAAACTCAATGATTAGGACTTAGGGAAAGTTTCATGTTCTGTTCTATTTTGTTCTATTTTCTAGTGGGATCTAGGGATATCTATTTATGTACACATTTATCGATTAATCCGATAACAAAATGTTGGATCCAATTTTCTGACTTTTGTATTCAGGTTTGAGAAAATCAATATAACATGAAGTATCTAATGGCATACCTTTAAACCATTTTTCTCCCTACATAAGAATTTCCATCCTAGCTGATATGGTTTCCTCTGACACTTGAAAAGTGATCCCTGCAATAGTTTCATTGATGCTAGTAAAGTTAAGGGAGAACTACTTGATTAGCTGTGCATTATACCCTTGCACCTTTTCAAAGAATATTATGCATCCAACTTGTTCAAAGGACACTTTGATCATCGGATTTGCGTTTACTAACTTTAAATTATGTGGCTCAAACCTCAGGACTTTCCCTCTTCTTGCATTCTTTAATTTTCGTTGAGGATTTGTCATGATGCTGATATATGTCAACTGTAGGTGCACAACAATGGATTGTGATAGCCTCTACATAGCTAAAAAGGGAACAATAACCTCTGACAACAAATGAGAACAAGAACCTCTTCCCAAAGAATGAGAATAGTTACTTTTCCACGATGCCCAGGAAAAGGTAGCAACAAGAAACTCTGTGAAACAAACAAATTACCGGCAGGAAACTCGACACAACGGAAAACTCGGTGCAACAGTAAACAACAACCAAAAACTTCGGTGCAACAGAAAAATTGGCGTAACAGAAAAATTGGCGCAACAGTAAAAAACAAAGGAAACTCGACACAATGACAAACACCAACAGAAAACTTGGAACAACGAGTAAGTAATAAGAATTTAGCTCAAAAGAAATAAGGTCGATTGTGTGAAAAAAAACTCATTCCAGAAGCTAATTTTCAATGGTATCCAACAAAAATGCTTGAACAATGATTGAAATAAATGGAGGATACATAGTAAAAACATAGTAGCAGATTTATGTAGCGACTGGCAACACATAATATTTACGTAGAAAAGGGCTTCAGAGCTTACTAGAAAGCCTATGGATGACAAAAAAGTCTTGAAGGTGATGGAGAAACATGAAAGGTGACCTATATTTATGCTTGAATGGATAAGGAACAAAATTATGAAAAGGGACAAAATATCCATAGCAAAAGGATGTTTTACGGCAAGTTAAAGATTTGCGCAATGAACTTGTGCAATGGGTACACCTTTGAAGTTTGAAATGGTACAAATGATATGGATTTCCATTATTATTTCCTTTTATAACCTTATGATTAGGTAATGATGAACCATAATAGTTTTTGACATGACATTCATCCTAACCACCTGATTCGACCTTGGTACATAATTTCCCACTTTTTGACATGACTCGAGACTTAGGAAAGTGGACCTTTACAACTTAAACATGAAGAACCTTACACTCTTTTAACCAAATTATGTCTAAAACCCTTACTTGAAATTTCAATCCATTCTTTATTTGGTCACTGACCTCATAAACTTTGACACACTAACTATGATTCATCTAGGAAAGTATTGATTTTTTCCAAGATCAAGGCATGACTCTGAAATTGTTTTGGACAAACCTCTAACTCTAGCTACACAAATCAAGGTGCTAAGATATTCTAAGTGGTGGAATATCCTTCATGAAGATACTAGATTCCACTCCACATGGGAAAAATTTGAAGAACTCATCTCAAATAAATGGATCAAGGATAAAAGAATGGAAGATTTGTGTAAAATTCAAGAAGATTTAAAGGAATCAAAATAAAATGTCTCCAAAATGCAAAAGGATAATGAAGAACTAAGGAAATATATTACAAATAAAAATGACGAGTTCACCAAGATGAAATCCCTTAATGAATCACTCATTAAGGAGGTTAAGAACTTAAAACAAGAAAGTAGTAGAAAAGCAAAGTGGGAAAAGGATGATTCAAGAGAATATTTGAAAAACAAAGATGAAGAGATATGTATATTACAAAACCATAATAAAAAACTACTAGATGAGGTGAAAATATTGAAAGAAGAGAAGAAGAATTATCAAAATCAAGAAGAAACAAGGATCTTGGATGAAATATCTACCAAAATACTAGAAGAGGAAATTTGCAAGAAGGTTGAGGAATCCTTAAACACTGATGAGGTAAAATAAAAAAGTGCATGCCAGAATTGAAGAAGGACTTTATAATTTGATAGATGGGGTCACATGGTAGCTTGAAAATGAGAAAGAAGACAAGATTCAATAAGGTCAACAAAAGATACTTTAAAAGTTGAACTTGATCTAGAGGATGCACATTGCAAATATGATGGTATTATCTCCAAGGATAGAGTAATCAAGGACCAATAAAGGAGGGTATATGATTCCATTGTCTTTGAAAATAAGATAGATGAAATGGGCATGCAAAATGAAGAAAAACCATCAAATATCAAACCATATTGAAACCCTCATTATCAGGAAACATTTCAAGGAAGACAAGAAGATCAATATTGACATTATCAAGGAAGAATATGGAATACTTCTCAATACTAATGGAAGAAGGAATCACAAAACCACTCTTAAACAAGCTATCATCAGAGACCAATAACCACTACAAATTGGAGAAGCTACAACAAAAATACATGCAATCAAAAGAAAGAAAATTACACAACAACTATAAACCAAGAATTAAGACCGAAAATAATTTATTTTGGATGGATAGATCATCATCAATGGAATGAAGAAATTAGGAACATAAGAAAATCATAATTACTTGGTTTCATCACATGTCAAGTCTTTAATTGCAACGATTTTTGAAGGAGGACACTATGTTATGACCCAAGGGGAGCATATATAGGGATACATGTATATGATATGACCCAAAGGGGGGGAATATATGGGCCTAAATGTACATGTAATGTGTAAATATATGTAATAGGGTCGACCTAATAGTAAAGGGGCCTCATGTGCAAGCGCAAATAAGTATATATAGAGATAATGTATTCATTATTGGATACATGTAAATTGTGATGTATGAATGTATTTGGTTATGTGGAGGAGGTTCTCCTATTGTTTAAGGAGTTATTGCGTAACTTATCTATCTTGGAGTTGTGCTCCATGCTCACATTTTATACATGGTGTGTACTTCTATTTTGTTATGATATTTTTAGGCATTGGGTTCATTACAATACCTTTTTCATGACTAGAATGAGAGTTTCTATCAATCCTAAGACTCAATCATTTTATTTGGAAATTTACTAGATTCTCCATGTTCTCCATCGTGAATAAAGTTTTATCCATCAATAATGGGTTCACATGCATCAAATTTGTGGAGTTAGTGACAATTACAACAAAAAAAGACTCTTTGTCACAGGGAAAAAATGGAAAACAATAGTGAAGATGAAGGGGGGGGAAACTAGGGAGATGTATAAGCTATAATGAGGTATGCAATTTTGAATGATGAAAATGATCATGCTAATTTTCAAGGAATCATTCAAAGTTATGCATGGTTGGATTATAGTCTTTTTGATCATATTAACACTTTGAATAATGCATGTTGAAATAGGATTTCGACATGCATAAATAGTTTTGAGTGTTAGTATATATACATATAAAAATAGATTAAGGTATTGTCTTCAAAGGCATGGTTAGATAGATAACATCAGATTCAAGAATTCTGGCAAGAGGATAAGAAAGGCTTAGGAAAACAAAGTAAACATGTATTGAAATTCATTTTTTTTTCATCCTATACATATAATTTCATGAATGATTTAAAAGTGTATTACCTCTGTGATTTTACCTGTACCTTGAAGACTTCATCACCTATGGAACTGAAGCTGAAGCATAAATGAATGTGACTTGTTGGTTTTGTTGATGGAACTAATGATTGTATTTCTATATATTTTAAGAGAGAGTTGTGGAACTAAATATGAAGACTACTCATGTTGATGAAGAATGGATCTTGAAGAATTATGAAGAATGTTGCTGCTGAAGAAGATGGTCTGATTCTAATGAAAAAAATGACGTTGTGTTTAGAAAATGTTGTCATTGATTTCAAGTGATGATGATGATGTGACAGTAATGATAAGGATGTAACAATGATGATTATTATGTGGCCATGAAAGAGGGATATTGTTTGAGTATTGAATCCATGAATCCAAGTGAAGAAGCCTTGAATCCATGAAGTCAAGTAAAGAAGTCGTGAAGACATGAAGCCAAGTAAATAAGCCTTGAAGCCATGAAGCCAAGTAAACAAGCCTTGAGTTTTTTTGAGTATTTAAGAGATGAAGCCAAGTGAAGAAGTCTTGAGGCCATGAAGACAAGTAAAGAAGCCTTGAATCCATGAATCCAAGAAAATAATCCTTGAAGACATGTTGATGAAGTCTTGAGAAGCCAACATGCAGTAATCAAGCCATGGGGATAATTCAATGTCAAAGCAAATTGAAGAAGCCCTTGAAGTAATACTGATGTTTCCACTTGAATAAGCCTTGAAGTACCTTGAAGGACCCTTTACATAATTGTATATAAATCCAAAGTGGTCCCCTTATGGCATAGATTTTAAGCATGGCCCTCATGGGATGATATAACATGTGCTTGTTTCCACATGCTTGTTGGGCACAGGCCCATTTTGGGAAAAAGGAAAATCATGGAGGCAAGATAGTTGGAAGAAAAGAATGTGAGGCACACATGCAATAAGAAAGGAAAGAAAGACAACTAGCAGAAAAGGAGCAGAAGAAAGAGCGCTTGCAGAGGAGAAAAGCGTGCAAGGCCAACATGCAAGAAGACCTAAGTAGATTAGGGTTTTGGTAAGAGAATGTAACAGCCAATGAGCCAAAAATAGATATAAATAGACACCTAGAAGGTCTAGCAGGGGGTTCGGGTCTTGGATGATTGTTATGAGTTACCCGCATGAGATAGAGTAACAGGTCTATGACAAAAATATGATCTGATACCTTTTTGTAAGCTATTGAGATATGAGAGGGAAAAGGGATTTGACCTTGAGGGTTAGATCGTAGGCTGAGGATCTTGGTGTGATCTAGTCAACCTCGTAAAGGTTGTGGAGTATAGTTGATGAATGTATGAATAGAGTTATAGTGCACACAATGCCACGCGTGACAGACCTATAATAAAAGAGCCTTAGAGCCAAATCTTTGTGGATGTAGCCCAGGAGGGGGTGAACCATGACAACTAATGTGTTGTGTGGAATGATTAGTGGTTGTGTCTTTGTTGTTAATGGTTAAATCTTATATCAATGCTAGTTGAAATAGTTAGATCTCTAGATTTGTATGCATGCATAAGGAACAACAAGATAACTAAGATCGGTGAATGAAAAAATGTTGCTTGATAAAATAGACAGAATCCATAGCACACACTAACATATCCCCACTCAATCCTGGACTACAAGCACTTGAGTATTGTAGTCACCCATTAAGACTATCTCGGGTGAGACTGCACAGTGCACCCTATTCACTGCGTTGCCTTCTTGTTTACTAGGAGGGCCAATAGTTTTAGAGGCTTTGTTGGAACCCTAGTGGACATGAACCTGGGTCAAGCGTGTTAAAATCATAGCTTAGGTAAGCAACCAACAAGTATACCTCAGTCATAAGGACAACTTCACTATATAATTTTTGTATTGTAACATCCCATGTGCTTTCACTTCATGTGAGTATTGATAAGCTCCTTGTCACACTCTTTTTGCATTATATACAAAAAAAATAGTGTTTGATTTTCTTTTGATTTCATGAATGACTATACCTAGAGATAGGAAAGGAAAATTTTTACCAAAAAACCTCACCACAAAAACAAGTCCAAGCAATCCAAAGATTGGTCCTAAAACACTAGAAAGTTTCTTGGAAAGGGAAGCTAGAGAATTTGAAAATATTTTAGAAGAGAGTCAGTCGTCACCTTGTTCTATGGTTGGTGAATAAGATATGGTAGAAATATTTGAGTTCCCTATTCAGGAATCCTATGGAGAAACCAAGATGAAAAATATTAATCCTTCTTCCTTACCTCATTTTCATGGGCTTGTTTATGAAGATCTTGAATCTTTCTTGTTTGAGTTTGTAGTTATATGCAAGACATATGATTATACCACTAATGAACAAAAGCTCAAAATGTTTCCTTATACCTTGAAGGATTCAAATCTAAGATGGTTTATGAGCTTCGAGGGAAATAATATCATAACTTGGGATCAAATGAAAATACCTTCAGTAATATATAAAGACTTTTGTAGCGCAAGAGATACAAGGGATGATATTTTTAGAATGACACAAGGACATGATGAATCTCTAGAAGGATTTGAAAATATATTTCAACTAAGCTACAAAAGAGCTCAAAATTTGACTTTGGACGAAGAATCACTCAAGCTCTTCTTACTCAGAGGATTAAGAGACGATTTGATGGAAATATTGAATTTCCTATCCAATGTAGATATCTATCAGTTGGACTATGATGATATCAAAAGAATATTCAAGAACCACTCAAGGTCCTCTAGAAACAAAGGTAGAAGTAGTAGAGTTTTGGAATCTCAATCTTCTAACCCTACAACTCATATAAAGAATGAATTAGGAGGGTTAATAAAGGACATGAAAACTGACATTTTACACTCTTTAGCCATGAAAATGGATACTTTAAAAATCAAGAAGAAACAAGAGGAAGAAAATAAGGAATTTCCTATCTATTGTCCCAAATTCACTAAAAAGAATCCTAGAAATGAGTCCCCTTTAGACCTTATATATGTTTGTGGTATTTGTGAAGAAAATAATCCAACTAACAAATGTCCTTCTTTTCCAGGATTGAAAGCTACATTTCGAGGAGCATAGGAGAATGTGGAATCAATATACTTCATCAATCAAAGGAGGCTTGGAGCACCATGACCATTCCAAACAATTTTGAACTTCAATCCTTCTCAAAATTTTAGTACATATAATTCTCAAATGTCTCCTTAACCATGGTATAACCCATAAAATTGGACAAATACAAATCCTTGGCAGTACCAAGGACCTCCAATTCCTCCTCCATACCAACCTTTTACTAACATGCCACAAAATCAATGGAGTCAACCACCACAAGGATGGAGGCCACATAATTTCCAACAACCTGCATTACTGCCTCCTCCTCCTCAAGCTAAAAACACTACTAAAAACAATGTTCCTCCTAAACAACCTTATCTACCTTCTTAACCTGCTCAAAATCCAAACACCAAGTAAGTTCAACCTATGTACAACAATGATACAACTTATCATACTTATTCCTTGGAAATAAAAGAGATAAATCTTAGATCAGGAAAAGTATTGCAACAAAAACCTAAGATCATAGAAAATACAAAACATGAGAAAGAAGATATTACCTTACCGCAACCACAAACTCCTGCTTACCTTGAAAGATTACAAGAAAATAAGACTTATACATTCGAGGAAAAGAAGTTTTAGGAGAACTTAGGAATTTGTGCATAAAGATACCTCACTTACAAGCCATCAAAGATGTACCTATTTTCAATAAATGCGTCAAGGAAGAATGCATTAGAAGACTAGGGAGGAGAAGACAATATGCCCCTACCATAAATGTTATAGGATAATTAGCTGACCTTATGCTTGGGAAGTTGATTGTGCCTAAATAATTGGATCCAAGAATTCCTCTAGTAAATGTACACATCAATAGCCCCTGGTCTAGAATAATCTTATTAATCTAGAGGCTTCTACCAATGTTATGACTAAAGATACTATGCAAAGACTTCAATTTCAGATAATTTTTAGAGATAGCCCCACTATCCTCCAACTTGCATATAGATCTACAATCAAACCTAAAGCCATGTTGGAAGATATCATAATCTCAATTGATTCTTGAGAGTACCCTACTGACTTCCTAGTTCTTCAACCCAAGTCTCAATCAAATGGATATCCTCTCATTTGGGGAAGTCCTTGGCTGACCACAAAAGATGCATATCTTGGTTGTAGAGAATGCAATATGACTAGGGTTATCTCAAAAAAATATTGTTCTTTACCCTCCTGCACAACCTTTGATAAAAAAAAATATGCCTATGTGGGTGGAAGAGGAAGAAGACTTGAAACAAATAGCTTCCTACCCCATATATACAATAAACACATCTATGTCTAATAATACAATTGATGAGGACACTTTCCTTGATTTGTTTTTTGTAAAATCAATATCCAAACAATGTGAAAATAGAAGGGATAAATGATGGTAACAAATCTAAAATTTCTGCTGAAAATAATAGATAATTGTGGATAGAATTTTTCACTGATGAAATAGAAGATCCAACTATCAAAACCATAGAAATCAGCCATGCAAAAACACTCAAATCAACAATAAAATTACTAGTCAAGAAGAACAAAGGCTATTATATGTGCTAAAAACAAATGTTGAATATTTTGCATGGGATTATAAAGAAATGAAAGGAATCCATCCTTCTATTTGTACTCACCATGTTTACATCAAGGAAGACTGCAAACCTATTAGGAAGCCCCAAACAAGGATGAACCCTACAATGAAATACATTGTCAAACAAGAACTTTAAAATTTACTTGATGCCATATTAATATATCCAATCTATGACAATGAATGAGTCTCTCCTCAAGTTATTTTCCCAAAGAAGAATGGGAAGTGGAAGATATGTGTGGATTATCGAGAGTTGAACAAGGCTACCAGAAAGGACCATTCCCCCCTACCTTTTATTGACCAAGTTTTGGATGTTCTATCCAAGAAGAAATACTTTTCCTTTCTGGACGATTTTAGTGGATACAACCAAATTCATATTAGTCCCGAGGATCAGGAAAAGACCACCGTTACTTTCCCCTGGGGTACATTTGCATACAAATTCTTACCTTTTGGCCGATGTAGTTCCCTAGCCACTTTTCAAAGAGAGATTCTCATGATATTTTTAGAACTCATCCATCAGAAAGTTGAGATCTATATGGATGAATTTACCTCCTATGGAAATTCATTTGCTAAAGGCTTGGGAAATCTAGATAATTTATTCAAAGATGTATAGAAATGAATCTATCCCTTAGCAATGGAAAATGTAATATGATGATGAATGAAGGGATTTTTTAGGACATCATTTGTCCTCTAGAATAATTGAAGTAGACAAAGATACGATCAAAATCATCATTTTAATTCCTACCCCTTTGAAACCAAAAGATGTAAGAAGATTTCTTGGACACAAAAGATACTATATAATATTCATCAAGGATTTCAATAAGATAGACTTTCCTCTCTTTATATTGCTATCCAAATATGTATATTATTTTTGGACCCTGAACTGCCAACAAGCTTTTGAGAAAATAAAAGAAAAACTCTCAACTGCTCATGTATTACAAGGTCCCAATTGGGCTCTTCCATTTCACTTTCACACTGATGCATCAGACAAGGCTGTAGGATCACTCTTAGGGAAAAATGAAGACAATAAACCCTATGCGATCTAATTCATAAGTAAAAATATGGCTGCTGCAGAGATCAACTATGTTCTTACAGGGAAATAACTTTTAGCACTTGTCCATGCTCTCAATAAATTAAGACATTATGTTACAGGGTATAATTGTTTTGTACATACAGATCATACTTCCATTAGATACTTGATGAATAAAAATGACATTAATGGTAGGATGATTAGATGGTTTCTATTATTACAACAGTTTGAGCTAACAATTCTTGACAATCATGACAAGAAAAATGTAGTTGCATTTTTTTTTATCCAGGTTGACTATCCCTACTGAAGAAGGCATGATTGATTACTGATTTCCAGATGAGCACCTATTTTCCATATCAACACAAATCCCCTAGTTTTTTGATATAGAAAATTATCTAATAATAGGAAATTTCCCTCAACATTTCTCCTATAGGGAGAGATGCAAAATTGTCTGGAAAAGTTCAACTTACACTTGGGTTGTAGGCTATTTTTTCAAACTTTTCCCATACAAAAGTTTGAGGATATGCATAAGAGAAGATGAGGTGCATGATATCCTCCATTCTTGTCATGATGAACAATGTGGAGGTCATTATACAACCAATAGGACACATTATAAAATATTAGAGGATGGATATTATTGGCCAACCCTACATAGAGATGCTCATCAATACTCTTCACATTGTGGTGAATGTCAAAGAATGGGGAAACCTACAAGGAGGAATGAGATTCCTTTACAATCCCAAGTATCATTGGGACCATTTGACAAGTGGGGCATGGAATTCATAGGACCAATTGATCCTAAGGGCCATATTGGTATGCATAGACTATCTCACAAAATGGGTTGAAGTAAGGGCCATGAAGGATGCCACCAAATAAAAAAATAGTTGCATTCCTCCAAGAACACATATTATAAAGGTTTGATTATCCAAGAGAGATAGTAACCGATCAAGGCCATCGATTTACATCAAGACTCATTGAGGAAATCATGAAGGAACATAACATCCACCATATAAAGTCAACACCCTACCATCCTCAAGTAAATGGGCAAGCCGAAGTCACAAACCGAGAGCTAGAAAACATACTCACCAAACAATGAGCATGAAAAATAAAGATTGGTCAAATAAGCTCATAGAAGAAGCATGAACATACAACATTACATGGAAAAATAACACATGGATTACTCCTTTTGAATTAGTCTATGGTAAGAAATCCATGCTCCCTATTGAATTTGAATATCATACATTGAGAACAACAACTGAAATAGACATGAATTTGCAGTCAAGACAAAGAGAATTATTGAGCCAACTGAATGCTTTAGATGAGTACATGATGCAATCGCTCTTCAACAATGAGGTAGTGCAAAAACAAAGAAATGACTGGCATGACAAGAAGATTAAGTACAAAAAGTTCAAAGAAGAGGATTGGGATCTATTATCTGACTCAAGATTTAAGGAATTCAAAGGGAAGTTGATGAAAAGGTGGCTAGGACCCTACATTATTGAAAAGTGTTATGATAATGGTTCACGTTAGATCATAACCATTGATGAAGAAGGAATATCCCTACAGGTGAATGGATTCAGACTAAAGACTTACAATAATACCCTAACAAAAGAAGAATTCACGACAACAGTGAGGACAAAAAATATCGATGTGATTGATAACATAAATGCTCTCAATCCATCCCAATAAAGAGATATGAAAAACAAATAATAAAAATCTTGGATGGAAACCTCCCAAAGGAATCTAGAACATATCTAAGGGTGAAAGCCTCGAAGTGAGGCAGTCTCATATCTGAAGAATAAATGAATATCCTCATTAAGAAAACCTCTCATAGGCTTGATGAGGCAAGGCATTGGTGAAAACCAATGATGACACTTCTATATTGAGAAAAAATAGAAAAAAAGAAAAAAAAAAGAAAAAAAGGAAGAAGAAAAGAAAGAAGAAAATAATTTTTTTATACTAACATTTTGTTTTTGAAGGTATCAAAAAATTCATTTTTGTAGCCACCCGCACATGAATAAAATCAATAGTCAACAAGAATAAAACTCAATAAGGATAGTAAGCATTCTAAATTTTGTATCAATGGTTTCATCATTCATACATAACATTTTCCATCATCTCCGTATGATTATCCATGTTTTTCACTTCCAACATCTATACCACTTTCCATATCCAACATGCTTCATTATATCCTTTTATTTGAATTAAAACAACCTACAAGGTTATTCTATAGGACCATCCTACAAGGTTCTACAAGATCAACCTAACAAGGCCAATTATACAAATAATGGAAGACAATCAGAGTCAAGACCAACATCAACAATTCAAATGATAATATCAGAAATAAAACAACTTTTTCCAACCTTTTTTTTCATCAGATACACCGCTGGGATAACAAAAATCAACTTCTATAGGATACTCTGTATCCTGTAGAAAATATTCAGCACAACAGAAACAAATCTACATGATGCTCTATATCCTGTAGAATGATTGGAGGTCGTGATATTCCAATGCATTTCAGATATGATCTCGAGGACGACATCAACAGAATCTATAGGCACCATCAAGAAGACAAACCACTTCTAGCCACCTGCAAAAAGAAAATTAATGTGCATGTAAAGGTAAACAAAGGTAACATAACTATCTATCCTATCCACATTTAATCAAGCTTCATACATATATATCTATACTTATTTCATATGGTCAAGCATTCATAAAGTCTATAAGGTGTTTAAAATGAGGATGTTCACATCTTGTCAGTGGGGAGTGGCATAATTCATGGTAAGATTTGAATTGGCATGTGAAAATTAAATTTTTTTAAGTGGAGGTTCATTAATTTGAGTTAAAACCATGAATTAAGGAGTTATAAAAACATCAAGTCGACTACTATGACATGACAACATTCCAATCCGATATTTGGGGACATAACTTAGAGTTAGAAAAAATCATAGTACCATTTCAAATTTGAAGAAAGAAGGAGTGGTTCAATCTATGTGGAAGCAGGAAGACGGGCTCACAAGTGGGGAAGGAAAGAAAAAAAATCAATCCGAGAATTCAAGGGCACTACATAGAATCTCTATAGGTAGACATGAAACCCTAAGCAAAGAATTATCTCTAAAATCTCAACATTTTCTATATTTATTTCAATCTTTATGATTTTTGAGACTTATGGGAAACTAAAGGTTCTGTGGCTTCTTGAACAACAAGAAAATCACATCCTGTAGAAACCCATTTTTTTTCACAGTCACAGTCCTGTAGATCTATGTTATAAAAATCAAACCAACTCCCCATGCATTAAATTTTACTGAGTTGTTGTCAAAGTGCCTATGCTCATAGACCTATGGTCGAATCCTTTCAACACCAGAGTTTTTCTTGTGAGTCTTTGAAAATGCATCCTGTAGAATTCTAATTTACACAGTTCCTATAGAAATTCATTTCTACAGGAACAACTGCAGAGAAACATACCAACCTGGGAATTGTCAAGAAAACTATCACTTTTCCTCTATCCTTTGAAACAAAACCCATGCTGAATTTTTTATCACCATGTTTTCCTAAAAAAACTAGCTCAATTTGTTATCCTCTCTAAGGAACAATTCGAATTGAACATTCTACAGGAAACCAATAACCAGTCTCTCACTTTCTCTTCTTAAAAACTCAACTCTTCATCCTTGAAAATAATCATGGGGGTCGGATTCAAAAGGAGAGAACCAATAGAGACTTCCAGGGTTTATGATAATCTTGATACAATAGAAATTTTCCAGAGATGTGATTGGCTGGGCTACTTTGAAAGACTTAGAGGATTTTATGATGAGGTATCCATAGAGTTTGCTCAGAATTTCCAGAATACACAGGAATAGGATTATGTGAGCACAGTAAGGGGTCCAATATTTAGAATTAATGAGGCCTCCTTCAATAAGGTTTTTAGTATATCCATAGGCATCCCTTGGGATAAAGAAGAGAGGAAAGAAGCTATTAATTCAAAGAAGGAATTATTCCTCCAAAACGAGAATCCTTATGAGGATACAAATGATATAAAAAGGGAAATCCTCCTTCACCCATGGCTAGAACTAACTTATCATATCATCAAATACATGACATGAAAGGGAAATATGAGTGTAGTCTATGATTAAAATTTTATACTATTGCACTAGCTGAGGCACCTTCCAAATTAGGTACCCCACCAAAACCCGAGCATCCCTTACTTCCTCCTTCAATCATTAAAAGAGATGAGCCTAAAAGTATAGAGAGGAAAACAATAATTCATAGCACATCATAAACTCATCAAGACGATAGTCTTATATGCCCTTAGGAGTTTGAAGCACATAATTCTATGGGAATATTTTATAAACATGGACATAAAAGATTTTGAATAAGTGCAAGAAATAATGAGTGAGGAAGAAAAGAAAAAGGGAGAAGAACCTAACAGAATCACTAGGACCAAAACCTCAAAACAACAAAACAAAAACAAAAAGTAGAAGTTATATGAAAAATACAAGGAAGTGGATAATTCCTTGACTGATTTAGGAATCCCCATTGTCATCCCCTTGAAAATCACCAGTGAAGAATGGGTACAACCTAGAAAAAGGAGGTCCAACATAATCAAGAGTCAAAATAAGGAAACCCCAGTGTCAACCACCCCACTCACCCCAGTGGAAGAGGTCAAAGACTCTACTAGTCTAGAACAACAAAAAGGAACAAAGGAGAAGGAGCCTCAAGAGGAGGTAGTAGTGAAAGAGGAAATACCAATGGAATGAACCTCTAAAAAAAACATCCCCGTGGAAAAAATTCTTTATTCAACCTTGTTAGAATTGGATAAAACCATTGTTGATGCCATCAAGTTGAAAAGGGTGGCATAATATAATAAAGGAAAACATAAAGATGACTCTTCTCAAGAATTGGAACAATAGCTCCAACTTATGCAGGAAAAATTCCAAATTATGACTATGCAGAAAGTGTAATACAACCAGAAGTTGAGAGTGGAGAGACAAAAGATGAAACAACAATTGAGCAAGGAAATAAGAGATTTGCATGAGAAGAGTGACTAGATCGAAATTATGGAAGCAACAATCAAAATAATAGCTAAAGTGTTTATAGAGATGTTGGAATGTAGACCACTAAGTAGGACATATACATTATTCATAAGAGAAAAATGGCATAAGAATCAGATTACACACTTGGATAGATTTGTGAAATTCAAACTTGATACCCCCAAATATTTCCTAGATGCATATCAGGGTTGTAATATGGAGGAAATATATAAACTATTTGAATTATACATGCATAGCCTCATCTTTCCTCACCCCCACAATTGGAGTCATAATCCATATGTATGAAATGTCCAATTGATGGATTTTGTAGCATGACTAATGCACGAGGAAATCAACGCAGAGGAATTCAATAAATTTCAGGAAGAAGAAAAAAAAAAACCCTTATGGATTAGAGATGAGGTTTCCAGGCCTAAATACGTCATAAAAAGTCATCATAGCCTCTCTTTGGATAAGGATGTAGCTCCAGGATGGAAAAATAGACAAAGGGAAGAAATATCCCATCTTGATGACTCACTTAGATTATTGGGAGAAGAAGAAACAAAGGCATGCCACAAAAGGTGGCACTCCTTGCTTTGTGATTTGTAGATCAGAAAGCCTCACTCCTCCAATACGTTGGGAATTTCCCTCCTAAGGACACCCTGGTACAAAGAAACTTTAAGGAAAATGAAGACTAGATGGATTTGGTTAAGGATGAGACCTCCACTTCCTCTCCCTGTAGCACCTATGGCTAATATCAATTCATAAAAGGAACAAGAATAATGGGCCAACATTGTGAAGGATGCATTATACCATGATCAAAAAGATATTACCAGATATGTGTCCTGGGATATGAGGCAATAATTTAGTAAACAACAATAGGGTGATGAACAACAACATTTTGTTGAGCAACAACAAGGCATTGAGAAACAACATGGTGATTAACAACATGAAAATGTTGAACAACAACATCTTAGTGAACAACATCAGGGTACACAACAAACACAATAGTAGTAAGTACACAAAGAAAATTTTTAGTTTCACAAAGGGTTGTGAAAAAGTTTATTTGGGGGGTGATGATGAGCCCCATTATTTTCCATTCTAAAGGTGCATCTTTGGCATATTTTTCCACCATAAAATGACTTAATGTTTTCATTTGACCATATTTAATAATCAGTCATGGGAATTTTGTATGTTTCTTAATGAATGTATGATTGAGGTGGATTTTTGTGTATAAATATACCTTTTTTCACTAATGTTTTTTTCAAAAGATATGTATTCCACTCACCAGTTCAAATTGTAGGAGACAAGGGTGCCAACCCCCTAGAAACAGGGGATTTTTTCTCCCTTAAGGAGCTGTCAGCCAAAGATCAAGGGAAAATGTCCCTACCTACCACCAAGAGTTCTCTTTGTGAATTAATGATTACTTATGATCAACAGTAGTTGAAGATATATGTGTAAATGGATGAGATCCTTCATTTAGCCATTTACCTCCTTGATTTAGGAAATGAGGCAGAACTCTCTAGCTATATATAGACCTTTGGCCTAGGAGAGCGATATAGAGAATTTTGGAAAAGTGTTGTGTGGATATTTTGTGATGAATGGTATTGAGAACTAAGATCTTTCCTTCTCTTGATGTATTACTGATATTTATGAAATAAATATGTTTTTTCTTTCAGTCTATTAAGTTTTATTTTAGGCTCCTTGTTTTATTCACCCTCTTGGATGGGCCCTACCCAAGAAGGAAAATTTAGGGAAAAATTTCCTTGTAAAATATTGTAATTTCATAGTCAATCTGGACTATTCATTATAAGGTCATACATCTAATGGTAGAAGTTATGTTAGGGATTTTTTCCCTAGAAGCCAACCCTATTCTATGTATGAGGGAATTATATTGTGGATGTGTGAGTGAGTGAATATTGTATTCTGAGAGAGGAGACTGTGAGAAAAAGAAGAGGAAGTTACACCATGTGTGTTGTAGGTTGTATCCCTTCATTTGTTGGATAATAAAAAAGGAAGGTCCCAGAAATTTCTTTGGTGTACGTAGCCCACATTAGGTGAAACACGTATATTTGTGTCTCTATTATATTGTGTATATTTTGTGTTTTATTTCCTGATTTGTTTTATTTTATTTCTTCATGATCCTGTTTTTCTAACAATTGATCTTAGATCGAAAGGTACTCATAGGAAAAAAGGGTTCCTGGTTTGAGTGGGAGCAATGGAAAAAGATGTAAAGTTTAGGGTAGATAAATTTAGTGGCCAAAACTGCCAGTTATGGAGGATGCAGATGGAAGATTATTTATATCAGAAGGATCTTTACCTACTGTTGGGCGGAAAAAAACAACAACTTGAGAGTATGAAGGATGAAGAATGGGAGGTTATGGACATAAAGGAACTAGGAACAATACGACTGTTCCTGGCAACATCAATGGATTTCAATATTTATAAAGAAAACACAACTGAGGATCTGATGAACACATTGGCTAAACTATATGAAAAACCTTTGGCTTCCAAGAAGGTATTTTTAATGAAGCGATTAATTAATATGAAGATGTCAGAAAGTGGGTCTATTTCCAACCATTTAAATGAATTCAATATAGTGACTAATCAACTAAGTTCTGTAGGAGTGAAATTTTACAAATAGGTTAGGGACATTCTAATCTTATGTTCATTTCCACAAATATGGAAATACTTGGTTATGGTTGTAAGTAACTCTATCTCTGGTTCAAAAACTCAAAAATTTGATGATGTTGTTGGTGTTATCCTTAGCAAGGAAATGCAACGGGAAGCATAGGTGAGACATTAGGTAATGAGTTGACCATGGAGAATAGGGGAAGACAAAAGGATAGAGGAAAGAGCTCAAGGAACCACGAGAATTTAAGGGAAGATAAAAATCAAGACTAGGAAATATAGAGTGCTAGAATTGTGGGAAGAAAGGACATATGAACAAAGACTGCATAGCTCCAAAGAAATAAAGAGATGGACAATAGGAGAAAAATCAGGAAGAAAATGTAACATGTGATGTGTTAGAAGATTCTTTGATTCTTTATTTAGATAATATTATTGAATCTTGGGTAGTAGATTCAGGGGCTTCATTTCATGCCACACCCCATATGAAATATTTCCAATATTATATTCAAGGTGATTTTGGAGAGGTTTATTTGGGTGATGATGAACCATGTCAAATTGTTGGAATGGGTAAGGTACAAATAAAACAAAAGAATGGAAACCAATGGTTATTGAAATAGGTGAGACACATACCAAATCTGAGAAGAAACCTAATTTCAACAACACTATTGGCAAGTGAAGGCTGTATATCTACATTTATAGATAAGGCGTGGAACGTCACTAAAGGATCACTGGTAATGGAAAAAGGAGAGAAGGTAGGTACATTGTATTTATGTACTGGTAATACTGAATCTTCAATACCTTTACCTTCTACATGTGTGGATATAACATTGTGGCATCATAGGATTGGACACTTGAGTGAGAAGGGGATGGGGATACTTCACAAAAGGAATTTGTTTCCAGATCTTAGACAAGTTGATTTAGATTTCTGTGAACATTGTGTTTATGGAAAATAGAAGAGAGTCAAATTTCTCAAGGTTGGAAAGGAAAAGAAGAGTGAAAATTTAGAGATTGTGCATACGTATGTATGAATACCAACTTAGGTATCATCTCTTGGTGGATCTCGTTATTATGTTACTTTTATTGATGATGGAACTAGAAAAACTTGGGTTTATTTCATTCGATAAAAATATGATGTTTTTGACACTTTTAAGAAATGGAAATATTTGGTTGAGAATGAGATAGGAAAAAGGTTAAGTGTCTTAGATCAGACAATGGAGGTGAATATTAAAGCAAGAAGTTTGATGATTATTTTTCATATCATAGGATTCGTAGAGAGAAGACAGGTCTAGGAACACCACAAGAAAATGGTATGTCAAAAAGGATGAACGGGACAATCATGGAATGTGTAAGGAGTATGAGATTGCATACTGGGTTTCCCTTACAATTTTGGGTAGATGTTGAAGATACTGTTGTTTAATTGATAAACAAAGGGCCTTCAATCTCCTTGGATGGTGGCATTCCAAAGGAATCATGGATAGGAAAAAATCTAAACTCCTCATTTATGAAGACTTTGGGTTGTGAAGTATTTGTCCATATTGATAAAGAAAATATAACAAAGCTTGAGGAAAAATCCAAGAAGTGTACCTTTATTAGATACAATGTTAATGATTTTGGTTATCACTTATGAGATTATGAAAATAATAAAATAATTAGGAGTAGAGATGTGGTATTCAATGAAAAGGTCATGTAAAAAGATCGGTTGCAGGGAAAAAAATAGGAAAAGGAAGATGAAATCAAAGAAAATGAAATTACAAAGCTACCAGAAAATAAAAATGTACAACAATAGGAGAAATAGGTACCTCAAACTTTCGCAAGTGTTGTTAGAAGATATACCAGGTTACGTAGACCCCCTGAACAATAGTCTCCTTTATTGTATTATTTCTTGTTGACTGATTATGGTGAACCGAAAAATTATGAATAGGTAATGAAGGTAGACACAAAAAATAAGTGGGAGCAAGGCATGAAAGAGGAAATGGATTCCTTGGTAAATAACCAAACTTGGGATTTGGTTTAGATTTGTGCAGAAAAAAGAACATTGCATAATAAATGGGTTTACAGGTTGAAGTAAGAAGATGGAGGAAAAATACAGTACAAGGCTAGACTTGTCGTAAAGGGGTTTGCACAAAAGAAAGGTATAGATTTTGATGAAATATTTTCTCATTTTTTAAAATGACTTATGTTGATATGAAGTTTAATTTTTACTCTTTAAACCTAAACCTTTGCTTTAGGTTAGTCATGGAGCCACCCTTAATCCTAAAAAGGAGTAAAAAATCTTTCGATTTTTTGGGTTTCGGGATTCGGTCTTTCACAAAGCATGATTTCGTAACTAACAACTCTAGAGTCCCAGTGCCGAAATACCAAAAAGGTTTTATATTAAAGAAATAAAATAGAGAAAAAGAAAAAAAGTGGGTGTTATAAGTCCCGATGTGCGTTTCACAAAGTACCCTTTAGTCGTGATTAATTAAACCCTTAAACAAAATCAACAATTCATTAATCTTTCGTGATTCGGGTTTCCTTATATCAAAGTGTTTTCAAAGCGTCATACCTTGAACTCCCGATCCCCGATTTTTCGAAAAGAAAAAATTCATTACTAACCATGATTTATTAAAGCAATAATACAAGTAATTAGCGTCTAAACTAATCCCATCGCAATTTCCCGATTCGGGGTTTGCGTATGACATATTTTTTGGAGACTGGATCCCCAAAACTCCGAAATGCAAAATCACAATTCTTTAACAAAGTCTAAAACTAAATTAAGTTAATTTAAAATGGGATTAATGATGACTAAACTACTTTTCACATTTCGCATTTCGGGACTTGTTGAAAGCAGTCCTTTCGAAACTCCAGTTTGAGATCATTGATATACGGTAATATCTGTAACGGACGAATATAGATATTTTAACTTAACTGTGTATCCCTAGGCATATCTTCCTCATTAAAACATTAAAATTTTACCACCTGTTTTTGTACGTCGATGGTAAGAAGAGTTAAAGGTTAATAGAGGTTTGGTTTTCTCGAATTTCATTCTTATTGTTTGGACTCAGAATTGAGTTGCATTCAACAAAATTACGCATTTTTCTCTACGACAGGAATTCGTTCTAAACAAAAACATTATGGAAGCTAGAAAGGCACCTAAAAAAAGTGAAGAAGCAACTGAAAGCTCAAGCCCAAAAGGAGATGTCTTGTCTAATACTACACAACATGCCATTGATTCCATCAAATCATGGAGGCAAATTTTCGAAACCTTGGACTACAAAATCAATAATTTTCCCAATGATTTTGAAAACAAACTCCGAGACATATCAGAGTCCGAACTTCACAAAGTAGCCACGTTCCCATGACTCATGACATACAATGATATGATCAGTTGGGCTTTAGAGAGGAAAGACGTTCAAATGAGAAGCATTTGAACAACCAAGGGGTCATCATCGGCTCTTTCAGACCAGGGCATATACAAGTAATGTACAAAATGTCTCCCAATTCTATGTACATTTATAATAAAGAGTTTGTAAGCAAATTTCAAAGGAAAGAATGCACAGAGGCAGATCAAACATATCCTGACATAGTTAAAGACTGGTGGAGACACCCAAAAAAGTTCAAGGCTGACACCCATAATGTTTATGCCACAACCTCATTGAATGAGTACATGGTCTATGTGGCTATGATGTTATGTAGAATTTTTAGGAAGAAAAGTCCTACCCATTTCCCTATATAATGGGTGCCCCTTTTACATGAAGCAACCGAAGGCTATAGCTTCAACTGGAACAAAATTTTATCAGATAACCTAGCTAAGGAGGTTATGGAGTATCAACCGCGAGATCCAATGGCTGACCAGTAGCCTTTGACATGTTCACATATATCATGGATGCCATATGTTTCACGACTCCTTTCCCTTTGATGAATTGGAGTTGGAACCCAACCTGGACTGAACCAATTCATGAATATCGTTCTAAGCAGTGGGAAGAAAATGTTAAGGATTCTTTTTACCAAATTTGCCATTTCGTGGTGATACTATTGCATCAGATATTGTATGGCTGTGCACCCCCCCGTATTTTAGAGTCGGTCATAGGAAACCTCAAGGCAGTTGTTGATTTTTTTATTGAGGATAATTTCTCCTATATCAGGGTTTTTGGATGTTCTATCCCTCCTCATGCACTTCCTAAATTCCTCCCTGACAAACTGGTGTGTAGGGAGGTAGCTCATTAGGTAATAACATGTGGTATTGGGATAGAACTGAAGACAACTCAAAAGAATTTTTGGCCAGTCTTTCCCATATATATTGGAAGGTTCTCGCTACTCAACCTGGGTCATTCCAAAGTTGAAGTTGCAACTCTAGAGGAGGTCAATTGGTGAATGTCGAACATAAGAAACACGACCCTTATCAAACAGTGGGAAGCCACATGGCTCACTATGGAATGAAAGAGTTCGAACATGAGGAATCCCCTCGCGATGACATTTTCAAAGGGGTCAAAACCTATGAGGAGGTGTTAGATAGGGTACACACGTTATCATCCCATTTTAAAAATAGTCTCTTAACCGTCCAGAGACACAGGTGAAGCGGTTTTCCCAAGGCATTGTAGGGCAAAGCAACTACACATCCTCCAGAACAAAACTTCCCCCAGGCTTCATACAGAAAGTGCAGGATAAAGAAGACATCAAGGAAAATCCACAGGGGATAGAAGGAGAATCCAGGAGAAGAAGCAGAAAGAAGGTCCGGGACACCTCCCGAGTCCAGTCAATCTACCCCCCCTTCATCATCTACTATTCATGTTCATTCCTCCAAGACAATAGGGGAAATAACATTCACAGAGTTGGGTAATCCCATCACTTCCTTGACCCCTTTATAGTCTACTTTTGGGCTCCCTCATGTAGGAGTGATATATGCTAGTGACCTCAAACCTATATCCAGAGAAGAAATACCTCCCTCTGATTACTTTTTTAGTAAAAATAGGAAGGTTGTACTAAAGTAGGAGATGTATATGAGAGAAGGTGGTATGGTAAAGAAACAAAGGGTGTTGGTGGATGGGAAAAAAAATGGAAGAGAGATATTTCTCTACAAAGGTGGTAGGCTCCATGGGAGCACTGGCAACAAAAAATCAATTCACCATTGACATTATGAGAACAAGGTTGAAACAAAATAACCACAGGATAGTCAAGTTGAGAAACCAACTAAAAGATACAGAGAAAAATATCAAAGAAGAAATAAATAAAGGTCTAGAGCAGGCCAAAGCTGCTGACAAGAAATAAATTCAATCGCTTAAGTCAAGACTAGATGAGATGACCGATAAGATGCAGACTAGCCAAATATAGGTTATTCAACAAGAATAATTAGTAAGACAACTACAGGCTAAATTGAATTCAATAAAAGACCAAGTTATAGATTTGAAAGTTTTTCAGGACCAGTCACTGAAAATACATGCGAAGGTAGAAGTCGAGCAACAAAAAGTAATCTCCCATGTAGATATTATTCAGAATTATTTTCAGGAAGCAAGAAATGCTCTTGATAATATTATTTTTAAAGAAAAAGAAGCTAAAGAAGCAAGGGCCACTTTTAAAAAGGTAGTTGTATGTTCAAAAAATGAAGATGTATCGAAAACTCCAAAGCTTTCTGTCACAGAGTAGATCAGAGGCGATATCATACTCAAGGTGTGGGAAACCAACAAAGAAAAAAATAAGAAAATAGCCAAAGAAATCAAAGACGATTGTGAAGAAATCTTTGATTTGTTGGACAAGGAATCATTAGGTATTGGAAGAGACAATTGCACTGGGCAATTAGGATAGATAAACAATGTAAGAAACCAGTTGAATGTCAAAGAGGGTTTGAACGAAATTCAGATGGAAATTTCACAGTTAAAGGAAATGGATGTTACCCTAATAGACAAGTGGCTAGTGAAGTCAAACTTGAAATTTCAATCAATTAAGTTTGCTGGTAAGGGGATCGAAGACCGGCTTCTGAAAATTCAAAGAAAATTTTATCTATTCGAAGCAAAGGATTTTCCAGAGCCTCCTAGAAGTTTTGTACACTTTCTTGAAAAATGTATTGAATGTATTTGGTTGAAAGAAGGATATACTTCAATAAAACAATGAAGTATCATTTTGAAAACTTATATTATTGAGATGATAGGAAAATAAAAGATAATCATGTAAAGGGTTGAGGTTTGAATTTTTGTAACTATTTTCCCCTAGGAGTTAGGAAATCACCAACCATCAATGTATGGGTGATCTAGTATAAGTATAATCTCAGGAGACTGAAAGAGGGATTTTTTGGGCGCATTGTAAGGAAGAATTTGAAGATATTTTTGAATTAATACAAATACATATGGAAGATTCTAGATATGGTCAAGTTTGAGTTGTGTGTTTCTCTGTCGTTTCATATTTTTCATATATCTCTTTAATGAACGCTTAACTACAATTTAGTACAACCTCTAATGTGGTGATTATTTATTCTTGTAATTTAATCGTTTACAGATTTTCCTTTGTATTGGCTATCAACAGATACAAGACCTGTAAATGTTTTAAATTTCAGTATCGTATACTTCATTAAGAGTTTTTCCTAACTATTTTCTTCTTCTGTCATAAAGTGAGATTCCTCTTTAATTGATGCCTCACCTTGTTCAACAGTTTTATGTTTTATTTTCATTTCATGCATATTCCCTTTTCAAAATTTAACTCATATACCAGAAATGGCCTTTAGTTTCATCATTTAATTAATTCAATGTTTTGGAGTTCTTCTTATATGTTTTGAAACATAAATAGTGAACCCTTAAAAAAAAAATACAAGAATCTATCCTTTCAGTCTCCATCCCTCATGATTGTTCCGGTTACAAGACAGCCTAATATCGAACCTGGACTATCAGATCAAACGAGCATCGCTTTGAATTTATTCAAGACCATCCTACAAACAAAAAATAACCGGGTTGAGTTAGAACGTTCATGGACAGTATTGCGCCTCTTTCGTCACCTAAGTGAACAAAACAAAGGTGCTTACAATCTAAGTTGTGCCAGAGGTGGGACAAAGTGAAAAAAATCAGAGGGCAGAGGTAAGTGTCCTATGGGATACTCGGAGTATATGGACGATGTCAATAGGGGTAGATGATAAGGAGTGCCCCAACCAAGGGAAACATGGGTTGCATTTTCCAAAAAGGGAAGAAGGTCGCCAAAGGTGACGACAAAAAGGTATGTAAATGCTGGAAACAAAGGATTTTTACAATTTATGAAATAAATAAAGAATAATTTGGGATGAGTGTACAAATACAGAAATGGGTGCCCCAATGTAATATGGTTGGGTTGGTTAGGGTCCAATTATCTTGGAGAATTGGTGGAATGTGGGGGCCCCATGGGTGGGTTTCTGTTTGAGGTAGATGGAATGGAAGGAAATTTGTAGAGGGGAAAATTGATTGTGGATGAAATGGAGGGTTCATAATACTGTGGAGGTGCAGTCAAAATAGAACCATGAAGAGATATTCTGGGAGACCATTGGGAAATCTAGCAAAATGAGGAGAAGGAGTATGTGGCTGATTCATGACATGATGTAAGACTATTGAGACTCCCATCCCGAAAGGGTTGAAAAACAACATGAGTGTTAAAGTGAAAAAGAGTGCTATGAATGGAACGACTCAAGTGGGGGAGAGTGCTACCTGGTGAAAATACCTAATATGCAATGGAGGTTTCAATACTGCATAGCTGGAGATGGGGATCCTAGAGGCAAATTTCAGAGGGTGTGACTGGAGATGCAATCGAGATTTAGAGGGATGATTACATGCCTGTGATGATTATATACCTAAAGGGGTTTCATTGATGTATGATGACCAAATACCTGCATACATGAAAACCAAATACCAGACGTGAACAATATCTGAAGAGAATCGAACATACAAGCATTTATTTGATAATTTTGAACATGAACATGCGTACCTGGATGGGGTATGAAAAAATGGCACCCCGGGGGATAAGGATAAAAATTGGCCTGGGGAATGTCTTGATGGAGATGACGAGATGCTGATCTCATGGCTGAAGATGGATAAAAAAACGGACACCTGGAGCTCCCGGAATGGTGTTTGGAAGTTTGGCAGAAAGGCCTATATATAGTTGTAGGGCCCATATTGCCACCTCGTTTGTACTTGCTGCTAGAGTGACTGGACGAGAGGTATTCAGAGGAGATTTGGAGATTCCAGGAGGGCAAGGTAGCCGAGTCAGGATCAATGAGATTCAGTTTAATGGTCTTATCATCCTGCATAGAAGTAGGTTAGTAGGTCTTATCGTCTGCGAAACCAGAGATTCTGGGTTCGATCCCCAGTGGAGTCGCCAATCTGTTGTGCCTCTTTCATCACCTAAGTGAGAAAAATAGAGGTGCTTACAAGCTTAGTTGGGGTAGCTAAGAAGGACAGTTGTAAAGGAAAAGGGTTAGAGAAAGAAATATAAAAGAAAAACTAAGAAATAAACTAAGAAATAAAAGAACAACTAAACTATTGAGCATAAGGACATAAGAACAAAAAGATAATGAGACTCATGTCACCAATGTCAAGGATTATATTAGTGAAAGAAAACACCAAGAAGAAAGAGGACTATGAGTCCCTTCTTCCTCCAAGGGAGGGCTCTTGGGACCCCACAAATAATCTCTTCTTACAACTTTGAATGAAAATGGTGAAATAATTCCAAACTAATCCACTCAAGAGGTGAGATGGATTGTCCAATGTAATGGTGCTAGTATACTCTTGATGAGAATAGAGGATTCCTAAAGAGAATAGAAACAACATAACTTTGCTAATGAAATTCCTTGAAAATGAAGTGAACCCATAGCCTTGTTTTATAGCACCTCTTTGAGGTATTGTGCAACCAGCTTGTAGTGTGAAGATAGGCTAATTAGGGTATTTTTAGGTCTTTGACCAGCGACCCAGTCATATCCATTCGAGATTTGGGTGTCAAATCAACTTGGAAGCTGAACTAGAAGTGGGTGGGAGGCCGACCAATCTCATAAATGTGTCGTTATCAGATGTGCACGGATTTTAGCAACCACAGTCACGGATTGGGCACATGTGCGCTTTTCCTACATTTCTGTTTTGCACATGTGCGCGTGCGCCCAGTGTAGTCATAGTGCACTTTAATTTTATCACTGGTTGTATAGTTTTGGAACTTTTGGAAATGAGTTTGTGGTAATTTTGGTCCATGGATGACCTCATAACCGTTTGATGATGTTGGATTCTTGTAACCATTTGCTGATGAAATTTTAGTGATAACAGGCAGTAATTGAAGGAGACATTAGTATCCAGGAAAACTGGGAAGCTAGACAGAGACAGTTATGGAACCAACATACCTTTTTATCCTTAGCCTTCTCTATCTTTTCGGATGCCTTGACGATGTACTTTAGAGACTTAAAGTACAAACTCAGGAACAACATCTTTTTGGCGTTGTTGCTGGGGAACGAAGAAACGAAGTTTTTTCCCTCAGAAGAACGAAGTTGAAACTTTCTCTCTTTGATAGTGAACAAAGATTGAAAACCTTATAAGGATACCTTTATATTTCACTTGGTGAATCCGTGATAAATAAACTAGCGTTTAACTGAAAGAATACAAGAAAAAACCTAGACGCCAAACAAACTTCGCCTGTTCCTGATCCATAAATTTTTTTAAAATCAAGAAGATATCTTAAACAGACTGTGTCATCGACAAATAGGTTTTATCAACCTAAAATTATAGAGTCGAACACTAGGGGTCTTTTTGAAGGATCAAATACCCAACCTCCTTACAGGGGATTACCTACCAATAGGATAACAACCCTTGAGCCTGGTTTGATCTTGCCTGATTTTAAAACTGAAATTTTCCCAACCGTTTCTTTCACCAAGAGAGATAAAAGATTTGCATCACTTCACGCTTCGATAGACACTTCTTCACTTCACAAAGTTCATTTTCCTATCTCTCATAACTCCTACGATCATCATATTCTTCTCGACACAAATCCTGTTGACTCTCCTTTATATTCACCCTGTGAGTCTGAAGAAACTAGTCCACTTTTCCCTAGCTCTCCTTCCTCAAGTTTCTTTTCCCTTTATAACCAATTTCCTGAAACCCTTCCAAATAGTCTCCAAGCAACAACCTCTAAATCATCAATGGCTATGACTGAAAGAGGTGTTGCTGGAGGTGGTGTTGGAGGAGGAGGAGTAGGTGGCCAAGTACCACCCCCTTGAATCTTTGCAAAGGTGGCTACTAGATATGCTCCTTTGGTCCTCCTAGACCCCCTCCATGACTTACCTAAAAAATACATGAAGAATCTTCTGAAATTCACAGGAGAGGGTGATTTGACTGTAGTAGAACACATCAATTTCTTTGACCAGTTCGCCGACATCCTTGGACTCGAACATGAAGATGTCTACTCCAGACTCTTGGTTCAGACTTTTAAAGGTTAGGTAAGAACATGGTTCCGTGGTCTAGTAGAAGGATCTATATCGTCATATGAGGAACTTGAAAATTATTATATTAGACAGTGGGGGGAAAGGAAATACCATCTCTATTACCTAACTGAATTTGGGGCTCTAAGAAAGAAACACTCTGAATCAGTCCTCGAGTTCACCCAAAGGTTCAATAAATTGTATAATAAGATTCCAGTCGAGGTCAAACCCTCCCAACCTGCAGCGAAAGTAACCTTCGCTAGAGCTTTTGACCCTAATTTCGCCCTGTTATTGAGGGAGAGGAGATCTGTAGACCTCACCAAGATGCAATAAGATGCCTTAGAAATTGAGTCAAACATGATGGCTTCAAGGGGGACCGTCTGGATATGGAAGATCTTCAGAAGACAAAATGGATGACATGGCGAGAATAACCAAGGAGCTGTCTAATAAGATCTCAAGAATGGAACCAGATCAAGTGAAAAATGAGCATTTTCCCAGAAAGGATTTTAGAAGGAATCATAACCCTCAAAATCCACCAAGACAGATTAAGAGTGAGGATCAAAAAATCCAAACCCCCTTTAAAAGAAATTTTTTTATAGGAGGAGAAGATGTGGATGATTTTGAGGAACTAGGGGTAGACATCAATAATATTGGTGATGACTACCTACAACCTTTTTTAACGAGGAAAGATTATGAAAGATCTGCAACTTCAAAAGATAGATCCGCAAAAAACAAAAAATGACGGTATTATTGAAGATTCAACCTATCAGGGAATTACAGATGATGTAATGGCCGAACTCCACTAACAGTACAATCTAAGGCCTAGAAACAAGAGCCTCGCAACTCCACCAGTGAAAACGATTTTTCCGAGGGGTGAAACAGATGAGTGAGTTTCAAAAAACGCTGAAAAATAGACTATAAGAAATAAGACTGCTAACACACAACCCACCTAGACAAAGTCAACAGGAACATCAGCCGCAAACTCATAGAAAATGGAGGTCCCTGTAATTGAAACTAAAACCTCACAACAAAGGAAAGTTGAAAAGAAGGGGTTAGAAACCCAAACCATAGAGATCGATAAAACAATAGGAAGTTTTAATATGGAAAATGAAATAAATAAAATAAAAATCCCTATACCTCTTGTCGAACTGGCAAAAAATCCAATTTACAGGAAACAGATCGCCAAATTAATCAGTTTTTCAAAAAACAAAAGTCAGGCCGATGTTATAAATTTAGAATATGACAAGCCTAACATAATTTTCAGCCCACATTTCGAAGGTGCCAAAGAAACCGTCGCCCCTTTCTATATCACTTTGACTGTGCATGATCACTTACTCCATAATTGCATGCTAGATTCTAGAGCCTCTCACAATGTAATGCCTAAAGCCATTATGGAGAGACTTGGTCTTGAAATCACCAGACCTTATGGAGATTTATATTCATTCGATTCAAGAAAAGTTAAGTGTATAGGCATGATAAAAGATTTAGTCATAAATCTTGCATAGATACCCGCAAAAGGCGTTCTAATAGATGTGGTCGTCGCTGATATACCCCTGAAATATGACATGCTCTTATCCAGGTCTTGGGGCATTAAACTTGGAGGATCCCTCCAACTTGACATGACGTATGCCATGATCCTAGTCTTTGGAGGATAGTTCACGTGTTTGTACAGAGAAACCAGGTTAGCATTCACGGTAAGTGACCCACATAACCAAAACAACTACCCTGTTTATATTGCTGACCAAGATTTAGGCAATTGTATTTTATCTATCGATGATTATATTGATATATGTATAGATGAAAGTTGTACAGAAAATAAAAAAGAAAAAGAGAAAGTAAAACATGATGTATATAGCACTGGTGTTTGGAAGATGCTTTTTGATAGTGCCTCATCTTATTTTGGGGCCGGAGCTGGGGTGCTTTTTGTGGCACCTGATGACAAATTCATTATCCCTTTCTTTTATAGATTACAGTGGAATACTGACCACACTAACAATGTGTGAGAGTATGAATCCCTAGTGTTAGGATTGGAAGATGCCAGGAGAATGAAAATTAAAAACTTGGAAGTCTTTGGTGATGCACAACTAATTGTGAAACAGGTAAATTGTCAATACTAGGCCAAACATCCTAGGTTAAGATATTATCAAAACTATGTTTGGGATCTAATCGAAAACTTTTTCTCCTCTGTTAATGTTCATTATATTCCAAGAGCAGAAAATCAATTGGCAGATGCGTTAGCCAAAGCAGCTTCAATGTTCACATCTCCCACTGCTTTCAAATTAAAATACCTTATACTAATGAGACATAGGCCTTTCATACCGAATAACATACAACATTGGAAGGTTTTTTATGACAATGAACAACTCCAAAAAATTTTAGAGACAGTAGATGACTTTGCCGAAATGCATGCCGACCAAGAAAACCAGAATGACCCTATTTGGATCATGCAGGAAGGCAAAGACCCCCAAGAGTTTCAAGATAAGATCGCTAACCACCGAATGCTTGTTTTAAAAAATAATCAGATACCTAAAGGTTTGATCCCCTTAGAAAGGCTATTTAATCATGATGACATCCCTTTGAAGTCTACCTTACAGCCTCAACCAAAGGAGGTTGAGGATTACGATATTGGTACCAAAGAAAAACCTAGGTTGGTGAAATTGTCCAAATATTCGTCTCCCAAAATTAAAAGTAAGTATGCTGAGTTTCTTAGAAAATATAAGATGTTTTTTATTGGTCTTATGATGAATTGATAACTTATGACACAACTATAATGGAACATAAAATTCCTCTGAAACCAGGTGTCAAACCTTTCAAGCAAAAAATCAGACAAATTAACCCTATCCTACTACCGGTAATAGAAAAAGAAGTAAAAAAGCTCTTGGATGCTAAAATCATTGTCCCACTGAGATATTCTGAGTGGGTAGCCAATTTAGTCCTAGTGAGAAAGAAAAATGGTGAGGTTAGGCTGTGTGTAGATTTTAGAAACTTGAATCGATCATCACTCAAGGACAATTATCCATTACCTAAGATGGACCATGTTTTAGAAAAATTAGTTGGAGCTAACAACATGTCTATGATTGATGTTTTTTCAGGTTACAATCAAATTGCAGTACATCGAGATGACAAAAAAAAACTGCATTCACTACCCCCTGGGGTACCTTTATGTACGAAGAAATTCCTTTTGGTTTAATGAATGCAAGGGAAAATTTCCAACGAGCCATGGATATCGATTTCGTGGGTGAAAGAGATAAGTTCATCGTTATCTATCTTGATGACCTGACTGTTTTCTCTAAATATGATGCAGAACATCTAACACACCTCAAACAAACTTTCGAGAAGTGTCACAAATTTGGTTTGTCACTTAATCCCAAGAAATCCCATTTCGCAATGCAAGAAGGTAAACTCTTGAGTCATATCGTGTCTAGAGATGGAATCAAAATTGATCCCAAAAGGGTCGAGGCGATAGATACCATAAATATTCCTATAAACGTAAAAGAAATTCAGTCTTTTCTAGGAAAAATAAATTTCTTAAGAAGATTCATCCCTAACTTTGTTGAAATTGTAAAATTGATTACAGATATGCTTAAAAAGAACAATGAAGTGAAGTGGAAAAATGAAGCCAAAGCATCGTTTCAACGTATCAAGAAAGTAATAAGCGAAGAACCAGTCATAGCAAGCCCGGATTATAGAAAAGAGGTTTTGATTTTCTCTTTTTCCTCTGAACATACAATCGTAGCTGTATTGGTACAAAAAAATGATGAAGGTTTTGAGCGGCCAATTGCATTTTTTAGCAGAAGTCTCAGAGACGCTGAGATGAAATATGACATATTGGAAAAACAAGCTTATGAAATGGTAAACTCCCTCAAGGCTTTCAGAACCTATGTACTGCACTCAAAGATCATTTCTTATGTTCCTTCAAGTTCTGTTGAGGATATATTGGTGCAGTCAGACAACGATAGAAGAAGGGGAAGGTGGTTGGCTAAAATTCAGGAGTTCGACCTAGAAGTCAAACCAACTAAAATTATCAAAGGTCAGGGTTTGGCCAAATTGGTAGCCAAATCAAATCTAAAAGAACTTGGGATAAATCAGCTGCAAGATAATGAAGGATTTCTAGAAATAGATGAGCTTGACGTTGCTGCACCCACAACTGAGATTCAAGACAAGTTCTCTACTTCAGTCTGGTATCACAATATTGTTTCTTACCTACTGTCCCTTCATTGTCCCACTGAGTTAACCCCATCTAAAACTAGGACATTGAAGTTACATGTTGTAAAATATTGTATCATAGATGGTAAATTGTATTGGAAAGACCCCCTTGGTTTCCTGCTGAGCTTCTTAGTCGAGGCCGAAACAGAAAGGGTTATAGACGAATTCCACATGGGAGTGTGTGGAGGACACCATGCTTGGAGGGAAACAACTTATAAGATCTTAAGAGTTGGTTGTTACTGGCCTAAATTATTCACATATGTAAACACTAAAGTCTGAACTTATACTGCTTGTTAGTTGTTTGGCAAACAGAAAGTCCCATCTTTACCTTTAGTTCCAGTTAAAACCGAAGCTCCATTTCAGCAATGGGGCCTTGATTTCATTGGAGAAATTCATCCACACTCCAGTGCACAACACAAGTGGATTATAACTACTACAGACTACTTCACTAAATGGGTGGAAGCTATTCCCATGAGAAATGCAATTGACTCAGTAGTAATCATTTTCCTAGAAAAATATATCCTATCCAGGTTTGGTTGTCCCCGAAAGATAGTCACTGATAATGCTCAATCATTTAAGTGAATGACCATGGTAAGATTCTGGAAAAAATATAACATCATATTAGGACACTCCACAGCTTACTATCCACAGGATAATGGTCTAGCTGAATCGTCTAACAAAAGTCTGATTACTGTGATAAAAAAGGTTTTGACTGAAAATAAGAAATCATGGCATATCCATTTAAAATATGCTCTATGGGATAACATGATAAGTACCAAAAGATCATTTGGGATTTCCCCTTTTCAGATGGTATATGGTACTGACGTCATTTTACCAATAAATCTTGCTCTGCCCATAATGAAACTTTGGCAAGATTCAAATGAAGAACCCAATGACGTTACCAGGAGGATAAACCAACTGGTTGAAGTTCAGGAAAATCGGGCTGAAGTAAATGAAAAGTTGCAGAGATATCAGGATAACATGAAGGCCTTATTTGATCAAAAAGCTAAATATAGAGATTTCATCCTTGGCGATATGGTCCTGATATGGGAAGCCAGGAAAGAAGACACTAGTAAACATGGCAAATTTGATCCAATCTGGTCCAACCCATATAATATTTCGGCTCCTGAGGGAAAAAATGTTTTTTTATTAGAAAATCTCTATGGAGACATTCTCAATGCCCCTGTAAATGGGCAACATATTAAACACTTCATGAAATAATGTGTTTATAAACTCTCATTATACATACAGGTTTGTTTTCATGCTTACTTTATAGTTTCATTTCCTTC
>ML789135.1:0-15168 GCA_009831015.1 Picea engelmannii | reverse complement strand
AGAGAGAGAGAGAGAGAGAGAGAGAGAAGATGACAATTAGTATGCTAATTTATTTCGCAAGAAATTCGCTGACCAACCAAGAAAATAGAAGATGCTAAAAAGGTGACGGGCACAAATAAATGTATTAATTTTTTTTCCAATGGAAAAGGTAATAAATAAATAGCCTGTTTGGACGACAACATAAGAGTTACCAAGGTATGAGATTCTGCTCTGAAAATTCAAGCTAAATTACCCCGAGAGATACAAATGGATAAATCATTATTTCAATCGATGCTAATGCTATCACTGAAATTTTCAAAATAAGGAAGTAAAAAAGAAAGGGGGACTTAAGGAAAATTTTTAAAGTCTAACTAAGAAAATCTTAAAAAACGGTCATGTGTGCAGCATTTTTTATGAAGCCCTTTACTTTCCCCCTAGTCATGGTAAAGCCTGCTTTTCTCCTACCCCTAAGTGTTTTATCATAAGTTTCTTGAGAAAAGAAAGGTCTCACTTTGGTTCTGAAAATTCTCAAACAAACCTTCAAAAACGAGAATAGGTTGAGCTTATAGTTCTTTAACTTTAGCTGAACCAAAAATATGTCTAGGTTAATCCTAACCTTATTAGCCTTCCTAACAGGAATAAATTGATTGGTTTTGCTCAAGGAAATTATTTAAAAAGATGTCAATAAGTTTCCCTCAAGAATTTCCCTGAAGCCAATGATGTTTGAAGGCAAGAGAGAAGATTAGTCCAGAGTTATTTAAGTGAGTTGGTAGGCCTCTGTTCTTAAAACATTCAAGCTGATATCTTCCCGAGTATATTACATATTGATTGATTGCCCCCACTTCATATTAAAAGAAAATATATATAGACAGATGGTGAAAGGAAATTCAATATTGATTTCCCCCATCTAGTCCAAAGATATGAAGAAAGGAAATTCATTATATTGATTGCCCTCATCTCAGCATTTAAATGCTAAAAAACAATGAAGCGGTGAAAGGAAATTCAATATGGGAAGTCAGATAACTTCACTGAGGTACTAAACAAGCTCGCTGGTAGTGAATAAATATCTTTATATCTGATAAGGCTGTTATACATGAATTACAAGACGCTCTAGTAACTTTTCTTCTTCCAGCTGGATTCACATTATAGGTTTCTGGGATCCCTTAATTTGACACATTGAAATTACTTTACCTTGATGCAAACGGAATCAGGTAAAACCTGATAGAATGGTTACTTTGGTTTTGATTATCCTACACAATCTGAGGTCAGTTTCAAAAAAGGAAATCTATTAAGAACCTAACTCGAGAACATCGGATGTTTTATTTTTGAATAATTTTCAAAATCAAATGTAGCGATTCTAAAATCCTGTTTTGATTTTTCTCCTGGTCTGTTTCACAAAATTGAATTATAGACCCCATTTACCCAATGAAGGCACTTGGTCTACATGCTCTTCTCACCCCGCAAGGAAACGAGATCCCCAGATGGAGCCTAATGTTGATACAAAGTTTAATTTTTACTCTTTAAACTTGAAGCTTTGCTTTAGGTTAGTCATGGAGCCGCCCTTAATCCTAAAAAAGAGTAAAAAATCTTTTGATTTTTCGGGTATTGGGATTCGGCATTTCACAAAGCATGATTTCGTAACTAACAACTCCAGAGCCCCAGTGCCGAAATCCCGAAAAGGTTTTATATTAAAGAAATAAAATAGAGAAAAAGAAAAAAAGTGGGTGTTATAAGTTCTGATGTGCGTTTCACAAAGTACCCTTTAGTCATGATTAATTAAACCCTTAAACATAATAAAAAATTCATTAATCTTTCGCGATTCAGGTTTCCTTATATCAAAGTGTCAGCCCTTGAACTCCCAATCCCTGATTTTTTGAAATGAAGAAATTAATTACTAACCTTGTTTGATTAAAGAATTAATACAAGTAATTAGCGTCTAAACTAATCCCATCGCAATTTCGTGATTCAGGGTTTGCGTATGACATATTTTTTGGAGACTAGATCCCCGAAACTCCGAAATGTGAAATCACGATTCTTTAACAAAGTCTAAAACTAAATTAAGTTAATTTAAAACATGATTAATGATGACTAAACTACTTTTCGCATTTCGCATTTCGAGACTTGTTGAAATTAGTCTTTTCAAAACTCCAGTTTGAAATCGTCGATATACGGTAATATCTGTAACGGACGAATAGAGATATTTTAACTTAACTGCATATCTCTAGACATATCTTCCTCATTAAAACATTAAAGTTTTACAACCTGTCTCAGTACGTCCATCGTAAGAAGAGTTAAAGGTTAATAGAGGTTTGGTTTTTTCGAATTTCATTCTTATTGTTTGGACTCATAAGTGAATTGCATTCATCAAACTTACGCATTTTTCTCTGCGACACTATTCGTTCTAAACATGAACATTATGGAACCTAGAAAGGCACCTAAGAAAAGTGAAGAAGTAGATGAAAGCTCAAGCCCATAAAGAGATGTCGTGTCTGATACTACACCGCATGCCATTGATTCCATCAAATCATGGAGGCAAAGTTTCGAAACCTTGGATTATGAAATCAAGAATTTTCTCAATGATTCTGAAACAAACTACGAGACATAGCAGAGTCCAAACTTTACAAAGTAGCCACGCACCCATGACTCATGACATACAAAGATATGATCAGTTGGGATTTATATAGGACAGACGTGCAGACAAGAAGCATTTCGGACAACCAAGGGGTCATCATCGGCTCTTTCAGACCGGAGCATATACAAGTAATGTACAAATTGTCTTCCAATTCTAAGTACATTTATAATAAAGAGTTTGTAAGCGAATTTCAGAGGAAAGAATGCACAGAGGTAGATCAAACATATCCCGACATAATCAAAGACTGGTGGAGACACCCTTCAAAGTTCAGGGCTGACATCTGTAACTTTTACACCACAACCTCATTGAATGAGTACATGGTCTATGTGGCTATGATGTTATGTATACTTTTTGGGAAGAAAAGTCCTACCCATTTCCCTGCAGAATGGGTGCCCCTTTTACATGAAGCAGCTGAAGGCTATAGCTTCAACTGGTACAAAATTTTATCAGATAACCTAGCTAAGGAGGTTATGGAGTATCAAACCATGAGATCCAATGGTTGACCATTAGCCTTTTACATGTCGACATATATCATGGATGCCATATGTTTCACGACTCCTTTCCCTTTGATGAATTGGAGTTGGAACCAAGCCTGCACTGAATTGATTCATGAATATCATTCTAAGCTATGGGAAGAAAATGTTAAGGATTCTTTTTACGAAATTTATCATTTCGTGGTGATATCAGTGCATCAGATGCTGTATGGCTATGCACCCCCCCATATTTCAGAGTCGGTCATAGGAAACCTCAAGGCGGTTTTCGATTGGTTTATTGAGGAGAATTTTACCTATATCAAGGTTTTTGGATGTTTTATCCCTCATGCACTTCCTAAATTCCTCCCTGAAAGACTGGTGTGCAGGGAGGTAGCTCATCAGATAATAATAGGTGGTATTGGGATAGAACTGAAGATGGCTCAAAAGAAGTTTTGACCAGTCTTTCCCATACAGATTGGAAGGTTCTTGCTACTCAACTTGGGTCATTCCAAAGTTGAAGTTGTAGCTCTAGAGGAGGTCAAGTTGGTGAATCAGGAACATAGGAAACATGACCCTTATCAAACAGTGGGAAGCCACATGGCTCACTGTGGCATGAAAGCATTTGAACATGAGGAATCCCCTCACGATGACATTTTCAAAGGGGTAAAAACCTTTGAGGAGGTGTTAGATAGGGTACAGACATTATCATCCGATTTTCAAACCAGTCTATTAACCTTCTAGAGACACAGGTGAAGCAGTTTGACCAAGGCATTGCAGGGTGAAGAAACAACACCTCCTCCATAACAAGAAACAATTCCCCCAGGCTTCGGACAGAAAGCGCAGGATAAATTAGACACTGAGGAAAATCCACAGGGGGTGGAAGGATATTCACAAAACAAAGAAGTCCCACAGATAGAGAATCTAGGAGAAGAAGTAGAAAGAAGGTCTGGGACACCTCCCGAGTCTAGTCAATCTACCCCCCCTTCATCATCTACTATTCATGTTCATTCCCCCAAGACAACAAGGGAAATAACATTCACATAGTTGGGTAATCCCATCACTTCCTTGACCCCTTTATAGTCTTCTTTTGGTATCCCTTAGGTAGGAGTGATATATGCTAGTGACCTCGACCCTATCTCCACAAAAGAAATACCTCCCTCTGATTACTTTTTTAGTAAAAAGAGAAAGGCTATACTAAAGAAGGAGATGTATATGAGAGAAGGTGGTATTGTAAATAAACAGAAGGTGTTGGTGGATGGGAAAAACTTGGAAGAGGTATATTTCTCTACAGATGTGGTGGGCTCCATGGGAGCACTGAAAACAACAAATCAATTCATCGTTGACAATATGAGAACAAGGTTGAAACAAAATAACCACGGGATAGTCCAGTTGCAAAACCAACTAAAAGATACAGAGAAAAATATCAAAGAAGAAATAAATAAAGGTCTAGAGTAGGCCATAGCTACTGACAAGAAAGAAATTCAATCACTTAAGTCAAGACTAGACGAGATGAACGAGAAGATGCAGACTAGCCAAATACAGGTTATTCGACAAGAAGAATTGGTAAGACAACTACAAGGTAAATTGAATTCAATAAAAGGCCAAGTTATATATTTGAAACTTTTTCAAGACCAGTCGCTGGAAATACATGTGAAGGTAGAAGTTGAATAATAGAAAGTAATCTCCCAAGTAGA
The DNA here is from genome assembly GCA_009831015.1 of Picea engelmannii. Classification (NCBI taxonomy): domain Eukaryota; kingdom Viridiplantae; phylum Streptophyta; class Pinopsida; order Pinales; family Pinaceae; genus Picea; species Picea engelmannii. The sequence continues at coordinate 10,390 of ML789135.1, read as the reverse complement.
GATTATTCAGAATTATTTTCAGGAAGCAAGCAATGCTCTTGATAATATTATTTTTAAAGAAAAAGAAGACAAAGCAGCAAGGGCCACTTTTCAAAAGGTAGTTGTATGTTCAGAAAATGAAGAAGTATTGAAAACTCCAAAGCTTTCTGTCATAGAGCAGATCATAGGCAATATCATGCTCAAGCTGTTGGAAAACAACATTGCAGAAAATAAGAAAATAGCCAAAGAAATCAAAGACGATTATGAATAAATCTTTGATTTGTTGGACAAGGAATCATTAGGTATTGGAAGAGACAATTTCATTGGGCAATTAGGACAAATAAACATTGTAAGACACCAGCTGAATTTCAAAGAGGGTTTGAACAAAATTTAGATGGAAATTTCACAGTTAAAGGAAATGGATGTTACCCTAATAGACAAGTGGCTAGTGAAGCCAAACTTGAAATTTCAATCAATTAAGTTTGTTGGTAAGGGGATCGAAGACCGGCTTCCAAAAATTCAAAGAAAAGTTTATCTATTCGAAGCAAAGGATTTTCCAGAGCCTCCTAGAAGTTTTGTACACTTTCTTGAAAAATGTATTTAATGTATTGGGTTGAAAGAAGGAGATACTTCAATAAAACAATGAAGTATAATTTTGAAAACTTATATTATCGAGATGATAGGGAAAAAAAAGATAATCATGTAAACGGTTGAGGTTTGCATTTTTTTAACTGTTTGCCCCTATGAGTTAAGAAGTCACCAACCATCAAGGTATGGGTGATCTGGTATAAGTATAATCTCAGGAGACTGAGAGAGGAATTTTTCGGGCGCATTGTAAGGAAGAATTTGAAGATATTTTTGAATTAATACAAATACAAATGGAAGATTCCAGATCTGGTCAAGTTTGAGTTATGTGTTTCTCCGTCGTTTCATATTTTTTGTATATCTCTTTAATGAGCACTTAACTAAAATTTAGTACAACCTCTACTCTGGTGATTATCTATTCTTGCAATGTAATCATTTACGGCTTTTCCTTTGTATTGGCTATCAGCAGATATAAGACCTGTAAATGTTTTAAATTTCAATATCATATACTTCATTAAGATTTTTTCCTAACTATTTTCTTCTTCTGTCATAAAGTGAGATTCCTCTTTAATTGATGCCTCACCTTGTTCGACAGTTTTATGTTTTCTTTTCATTTCATGCATATTCCCTTTTCAAAATTTAACTCAGATACCAAAAACAACCTTTAGTTTTGTCATTCTATTAATTCAATGTTTTGGAGTTCTTATATGTTTTGAAATATAAATAGCAAACCCTTAAAAAAAAATACAAGAATCTATCCATTCAGTCTCTATCCCTCATGATTGTTCCAGTTACAAGACAACCTAATATCGAACCTAGACTATCAGATCAAATGAGCATCACTTTGAATTTATTCAACACCATCCTACAAAAAACAAATAACTGGGTTGAGTGATCCAGGTGGATATCAGTGGCCACCCACCTTTTCCAACTGGCTCAAAATGATTTTCTGGCAATTTTGGCAATTTACTATTTTTAGCAGGTTTTAACCTCCGGGGCCATTTTGAGGGCCTAAATGAAGGTTTTTCAGGATCGACGCAACTCAAGGTTAACCAAAGGAATGATTGAGGCCCCAAAATGAATCTCTTCGATGATACCTTTCCAATGGGCTATCATACGCCTAAAATAGAGATCGTATGCAAAAGTTACGACACTGGAAAGTTGATGCACCAACTTACCTAAATGGGGCCCACATGACTTTTGCCGCTTCATCTCCTAGGGTTAGGTTTTTGGATGTCGAGGGTTTTTGGAATTACTGTTTATTGTAAAAATTCCTTCATATCTGTTGCACCTCTTTTGTCACCTAAATGAGCAAAACATAGGTGCTTACAAGATTAGTTGGGTTAGCTAAGAAGGACAACTGTAAGGGAAAAGGGTTAAAGAAAGAAATATAAAATAACAACTAAGAATTAAGCTAAGAAATAAAAGAAAAACTAAACTATTTGAGCATAAGACTCATGTCACCAATGGGAAGGGTTATATTAGTGAAATAAAACACCGAGAAGAAAGAGGACTATGAGTCCCTTGTTCCTCCAAGGGAGGGCTCTTGGACCCCCATAAATAAGCTCTTCTTACAACTTTGAATGAAAATAGTGAAAGAATTCCAAACTAATCCACTCAAGAGGTGAGATGGTCCAATGTAATGGTGCTAGTATACTCTTGATGAGAATAGAGGATTCCTCAAGAGAATAGCAGCAGCATAACTTTGCTATTGAATTCCTTGAAAATGAAGTGCACCCATGGCCTTGTTTTATAACACTTCTTTGAGGTATTGTGCAACTAGCTTGTAGTGTGAAAAGAGGTTAATTAGGGCATTTTTAGGTCTTTGACCAGCCACCCAGTCGGATCCAGTTGAGATTTGGGTGTCAAATCAACTTGGAATCTGAACCAGAAGTGGGTGGGAGGCCAACCAGTCTCATAAATACACCACTCTGAAATGTTCGCAGCTTTTAGCGACCATAGTCGCGCATCGGGTGCATGTGCGCTTTTCCTGCATTTCTGTTTTGTGCATGTGCACGCACACCCTGTGTAGTCATAAAACACTTTAATTTTATCACTGGTTGTATAGTTTTGGACCTTTTGGAAATGCTTTTGTGGTAATTTTGGTCCATAGGTGACCTCATAACTGTTTGACGATGTTGGATTCTTGTAACCATTTGCGGATGAAATTTTAGTGATAACAGGTGCCCCCTGATGGATGAGGTTAGGAGCATACATATAGCTGAAATTCATCAATGTTTCTTCTACTGATAGTGGTGTTGTAATAGAGAGCGATAGTGAGGGTGTCAAGAGTTACCCATTGGAGGGAGAAGGGAATCGGTAGAACCCAAATTGCCATAAGGTGTGTAAAAATAAACTGTGTACAAACGAGGCGGGCATGCCCCATGCTTGTGTCATGTAACTCAAAAAGGGATGGTGTGTTGATGTAGACAACTAGAGCGCCCTCGGGGGTGGTTGTGATAAAGGTAGAAGACAATTCTGCAGAGGAACATACTCTAAATAGTAGGCAGTGACATTTGTAAGAAATATCATGGATTCTGTAGGCATTGATAGCCCAACCAAGTTCAGAGGTCTTCGACAAATATAATAAATAAATGCAATAGTCGCAAAGTAAGACCCACTGTAACATGAGAAAGTGTTGAATTCAAATGTTACGGGGGTCAACAATAGCAGGGACCAATTGTGGTTCTCCTTGTGCCATCCGATACTTCTCATTGGAAAGGTAATGAGAGTCAATATACTGTCACTCTTCTGGAAAACTGCACTGATGTTGACAAAAAGGGGACGTGACTCCCAGAAGAAAAGGGCTTCATGAAATCTACTAGGTGAGGTTAGGAACTGGAGGAGGTACATGGTCAAAGTCAAGATGTATGAAGACTCAAGACTACCCTTGGTTGAGGGTATATGCGAAGTATAAGTGGCCGCAACTGTTCAACTAGGTCGAGTGTCAGGGGGACAACAAGATGTGGGATAAGTTGTGCCAGAGGTGGGACAAAGTGAACAAACTCAGAGGGCAGAGGTAAGTGGCTTGTGGGATACTCGAAGTATATGGACAATGTCAACAGGGGTAGATGATAAGGAGTGCCCAAACCAAGGGAGACATGGGTTGCATTTGCCAAAAAGGGAAGAAGGTCGCCAAAGGTGACGACAAAAAGGTATGTAAATGATGGAAACAAAGGCTTTTTACAGTTTACCAAATAAATAAAGAATAATTTGGGATGAGTGTACAAATACAGAAACGGGTGACCCAATGTAACATGGTTGGGCCAGTTAGGGTGCAATTTGCTTGGAGAAATGGTGTAGGGTGGGGGCCCCATGGGTGGGTTTCTGTATGAGGTAGATGAAATGGAGGGAAATTTGCAGAGGGGCAAACTGATTGTGGATGAAATGAAGGGTTCATGATACTATGGAGGTGCAATCAAAATAGAACCTTGAAGAGATAATCTGGGAGTCCATTGGGAAAGCTAGAAAAATGAGGACAAGGCGTATGTGTCTGATTCACGACATGATGTAAGACTATTGGGACTCCCATCCCTAAAGGGTTGTTAAACAACATGAGTGTCAAAGTGTCAAAGGCTGCTATGAATGGAACAACTCATGTGGTGGAGAGTGCTACTGGGTGACAGTACCTAAAATGCAATGGAGGTGTCGGTACCGCAAAGCCGAAGATGGGGATCCTAGAGGCAAATGTCAGAGGGTGTGACTGGAGATGCAATTGAGATTTAGAGGGAATGATTACATGCCAGTGCTGATTATATACTTGAAGGGGTTCTGTTGATGTATGATGACCACGTACCTGCACACATGAAAACCAAATACCTGACGTGAACAATATCTGAAGAGAATCGAACATACAAGCATTGATTTGATAATTTTGAACATGAGCATGCGTACCTAGATGGGGTATGAAAAAATGGTGCCTCGGGGGCTAAGGATAAAAACTGGTCTGAGTACTATTTTGATGTAGATGATGGGATGCTAATCCCATGGTTGAATATGGATCGAAAAACGGACACCAGAATCTCCTGGAATGGTGTTTGGAAGTTTGGTGGAAAGGCTTATATATAGTTGTAGGGCCCACATTGCCACCTCATTTGTACTTTCTTCCATAGTGACTAGACGAGAGGTATTCAGAGGAGGTTTGGAGATTCTGGGAGGACGAGGTAGCCGATTCAGGACCAACGAGCTTCAGGTTAGTGGTCTTATCGTCCTGCATAGAAGTAGGGTTTCAATTTATGGGTAGGGCCTATACGGAGGGCTGTACAGGGGATGTTATGGGTGTGGGCCCCCAGTGCACAGGCAATCCAGAAATACATGCATACAGGTGCATGCATGTTATTCGGATAGCCATGCCTGGGTGCACCCTTAGGGGGGACAAAGGCGTGCATGATATGCGCGCCTATTTGCTACACAACTGCGCATGGGTGCGCGACTGTGTAGTGGACAGGTGCACTGTGATGTGTGCCTGTGTGTGTGATAGGGGCACATGGAGGTTCCCCTATAGGGTGGGCAGGTGCACACTCATGCATGCCTATGGGATGGATAGGCGCGCCAGAGTTCACACCTGTGGTGTGAACAAGCGCACATATGTGCGCGCCTGTGGGGTGAATAGGTGTGCATATGTGCACGCCTGTGGGGTGAATAGGTACGCATATGTGTGCGCTTGTGGGTTAAACAACCGCACCTTAGGGGCAAGGTTGATAGGTGCAAAACTTATCTTTTTTGGAGATTTTAATGTGTTTTATGGTCAATATGGTTGAACTAGGACTGTATTATGTGGTTGCAGGTGATCATTTGCACGATGATAGTCCATTGGCAAGAGCGGGACTGGTCACAACTGAGGGATACTGTGGCTATTGAGGAGCCAAGGGTTCATGCAACTTTGGAAGCATGTGGGCTACGAAAGATCTTTGAGTGCTCGTTGATACAGGTGCAATAGTATCTCCTGTAGTTTATGATCTGGATGTGGAGTCCAGACCTCCATTGCTTTATGGTGCGGGGAGAGTAGATTGCATTCACTGTGGTGGAGGACATATATTTTCTGGCTAGGCTCCATTTTCAGGGAACGCCCCTACCGGCGGAGTTGGTGTTACCTGCGGACGTGTCGTTAGTGACCTTGGGCCAGAGGTACTGTTCGAGGGAGAACTACATGTCAGGCTTCGTCATGAGTATCGGTGCGATGGATGCTTTGTCTCATTGCTGTGTAGAGGTGATGATTGTGAAGGTATATGGGTCCCTCGTGACTCAGCGGATCAGTGGTGGTCAGCTGAGGGTTATGGGGAGGGCACTGGCTGGCGAGAATTTTTCCTGGGGGTTGATGCTGCATGCCAAGATGGTAGGGCAGATGGACAGATGTCGGTCTACAGACTTAGGGGAATTTGCCTTTGGGTCCATCGTGGTGGCCTAGTTTTTGGAGAGGGTGTCGATGTTGCACCCTAGGATTTTGTTGGGTGCACCGGGTGTGCGAGAACCGCGATTGAGGTGGTGGTCGACGATTTTGGTCTGCCATGGTGGTGGTGAGGGCGACCATTTTTTCACAGCTGAGGTGGCATAGGTGTGGTGGCAGATGCCGTAGGTCATACTGCGGTATCCATACTATGGTGTTGACTTTCGGGGTGATCCGGACATGGTGTTACCTCCAGGGGAGGTGTTTGATCATCGAGGTATGTTTTTAATTTTGATATGTTGATTTTTTGAGATAGTATGACATATGTATTTTGTATAGATGTTGATACTATCATTTGGTTGTTTGTATGTGCAGATGTGGGACCTCGTGGGCGTGAGGTTGATTTGATGAGAGCGCAGGCTCGCCAGGAGCCGGGGAGACCGTCGCTGGGAGGGCCGTGGGTAGGAGAGAGACCTCAGCATGAGGACGCCAAGGCGAGACTAGCTAGTGATGAGAGAGAAGCTAGGAGACACCGTTTTGATGACCCTGGTGCCGGGCCATCGCATGCTCCTCCAGCGGAGGCCGAGGGAGATTTTGAGGATATTCGTCACCACCTGGAGGTGGTGCTACAGGGTGTGCCTGAGGGCATGTGGTCACACATCCAGGATGAGGGCATCCTTGAGTAGTGTGTGGGAGTTCCACTGATGTGGTGGGCTGTGGTGCGTCGAGCAGTAGTAGCATGTGTTGCAATGACCAGACGGTTACCTCCCAGTCTGGAGGGACCAATAGTGGGTGGGGCACCACTGCTTGAGGGAGGGGCAGAAGGTGGTGCGCTAGAGGCACCTTGAGTGTCGCTCTATGTATGGTTGTATTTTATATATAGGTTGGTGAGCCCATTTTGTACCGAGGTGCTTTACTGACCTGCGGATTTTGTATATGATGTTTTGTATGTAAACATTTTGATGGCACTGGTGACCGATTTATATATATATATATATGAGTATACATTTTTTGGGTCGTTGTGATGTTTACATGTGTTTTTTTAATGTGTTTATGATGTCTAATCTATATATGCTGTGACAAGTTCTTGATGGTTTATGTGTGTGTAGAGATATCTTGATGTGATATATGCCAATCTAATACAATGTTAGCTAAGTTATCTATAATTTGATTCAATTATCTTGGAATACGTGTAAATGTAATGAAATAAAAATGTTGAGATAATAGTCTAACTTGCACGTATTTGCGAAAGAGGCACAGATCGCGGACACGGTACACATTGTTGAGTTGGAGGACGACTAGTTGAGAGTCAAGAAAGATGCCAAGGTGACGAATACGATGCTGATGGGCATTGGTGAGGAGGCCAATGACGGTGGTGTATTCGGCTTGGTTGTTGGTTGCTGCACCCAAACATATGCCGCTAGAGTGGAGTAGTTCATGTGAGGGGGTATAGAGGGCCCAAGCTACCGAAGCGAGATTTTGTGTCCAATGGCTGGCATCATCGGCGTAACTGATGTGGTAGGCTGATGGAGGTGGTATCTATCAATAACACAAATGATAGTTTAGATGTGAGGGATGGAAAAAAGATTAAAAACATTATAAAAAGAAATAACCTAATGTAGAATGGCTATGCTTAGGCGTAAAATTTATTTAAGTATAACCTGTTGACGGGTTCTTTGAGAGAGAGGCCTTCGGGAGAGGCCAAGATGTATGTGCCTTTAGTGAGGCAATGTTGGATAATGTAGGGGTCGTGCCATAGTGACTCGAATTTTCCATGAACAAGGGTATCATAAGTGATATCGTAAGCAAGGATGAGGTCGCCTTCGTGAAACGAGCGAAGTTTGACATGGAAATCAAAGGTGGCCTTTGACCGTTTTTTAGTTGCCTCATTGTTCTGTAATGAGGATCGACGATATTCATCCAGGGACTCTAAGTTCAGCAAGCGCTGCTCCATTGGATCAGTGTCAGGTAATAGCTCAATTGCGGTGCGTAAGGTGGGAATTTCACACTCGATGGGAAGAGTGGCCTCAACCCCATGGACTAGATGAAATGGTGTGAAACTAGTGGTTGTTTTCACGACCGTTCGGTAAGCTCATAGCGCAGAAAATAACATATGATGACACTTGGTCTTATGTTTGTTAACTGTGCACTGCAACATGGTCTTAAGGACCTTGTTAGCTTCTTCGACCTGTCCATTAGAATGAGGGTAATATGGTGAGGCAAACTCGTGGGAGAATCCCAACCGAGATGAGAGTTCGACAAAAATCTCGTTCTTGAAATGTTTCCCGTGATCGAAAACTAGTTGGAGTTGTACTCTGAAGTGAGATATGACATGATTAAAGAAAAAACGTGCTGTAGTGTCAGCAGTGTTGTTGAAGGTGGGCATGGATTCAACCCATTTTGTGAAGTAATCAACTACGACAACAATGTATTTGTGTCCATTGTTGGATGGGGGATTACAAGTCAAGAAGTCGATGTCCCATTTACAAAAGGGGCCTATAGTAATGACTGGGTGGAGAAGAGAAGGTGGTTCTCATGCTTTGTTGGCATAAATATGACACTTATCACATCGCTTCATGGCATGAATGCAATCGTGAAACAATGTAGGCAAAAAATAACTTGCTCTCATGATTTTCTGAGGAGTAGACATTCTCGAAAGATGGCCCTCGCATGTGCTGCTATGGAAGTCATTCAAGAATATATCATCTTCATCAATAGTCAAGCATCGACGAAGTATGGTGTTGACCCCTCGCTGATATAAGATATCTCTGATGAGGAGATAGCGGGGGCCTGGTGGGGAATATGACGAAGATCATCTCGTGAGAGGTGGTTATCGAACTTTTGGGTTCAGAGGTAGACGAGGAGGTCACCGTACCAAGGATCCTCTAAAGTGATGTAAAAGTGATGTTCGTCGGGGAAGTCGGTATTGATGGGGGAACTAGTAGTATTAGAGGGGAAGGTCGTGACCAGTTCGGTGAGGACAAGGGATTTCTTTCTCTTGGGTGTTGAAAATTCAAGATCGTACTCCTGAAGGATAATGATCCATCAGGAAAATTTTCCATTAATTTGCTGACGACTGAGCAAGTATTGTATAGGGTTGGAATTTTCTATGACCTTAGTCGTGCGAAGCATAATGTAATGACGCGGTTTCTGGACTACGAGGACGACTACAAGGGATAGTTTCTCTTCGTGTTTATACTTCAAGGGTGGCCCTGAGAGGTTTTTACTAACATATTAAATGACATGCTCATGATCCTCATCACCGATTTGAATGAGAACTCCTACTATTGAGACAACTGATGCTGATATGTAGAGGATATAGTCGCGATTGTAGTCGGGTGCACTAATTAAAGGGGCATTTGAGAGAGCCATTTTAAGATCGTCAAATTATTTTTGGGCATGTTCATCCCAGTGGAATGGGATGTCGTGGTGGATTAAGAGAAGGAAACTGTGTGCTCGAGTGGGATAGTCTAGGACAAAACGCCGTAGAAATTTAGCTTTTCCTTGTAGGTTCTGTAGTTGGCGTAAATTTTGTGGGGGTGGAATTTTGGTGATGGCTTGGACTTTGAGGGGGTCCACGGTAATATTGCTTTGGGAAATGATGAATCTGAGGAGGGTCCCAACAGTGACGCAGAATATGCATTTGAGGGGGTTCAAGTGGATGTTGTACTAATGACACCGTTGGAAGATGATCCATAAATCATCAAGATGCTGGGTGCATTTTTTGGATCGAGCTGTGAGATTGTCCAAGTATGCGAGGATGATATGAGCTAGATCGTGAAAAATGTATGTCATAACTCTCTGGAAAGTTGCGCCAGCGTTCTTTAGGCCAAAAGGCATGACACGGTATGAAAACGTACCCCAAGGGGTGGTGAATGGGGTTTTATATTGATCGACTGGGTGGATTTGGATTTGATTATAACCAAAGAAACTGTCCATGAAAGACAGAGCCTCGTGGCCTACGCAATCATCGATAATTTGATCGATGAAAGGTGTTGGAAAGTTGTCTTTGGGACATGCATGATTGAGATCGTGAAATTCCGTGCAGACACAGATAATGCCTTGTTTTTTGTTAATGGGTACAGGGTTGGAAACACATGAGGTATAGGCGATGGGGTAGATGAACCTAGCCACGCGTAATTTTTCAATCTCGGCTTTAATGGCCACTTCTTTGGATGGGTGTAGCAGTCGTTTTTTTTTATGAACTGGTGTAATGTCAGGCCAGGTGTTGATGCAATGTTCGACAATAGAGGGATCAAGGCCAGGAATCTCTGTGTATAACCAGGCAAAAATATACCGATACTTGTTGGTCACTATAATTGCTTAATTAATTTCAAACAACCAAGTGAAACATAAATTATCAACCCAGGGAAGTCTTTTGTTTCAAAGATAGCTGCGCACTATATATGCTCAATTCCAAAAGCACTTAGTGTTGTAGTA
>ML789134.1:354763-382470 GCA_009831015.1 Picea engelmannii | reverse complement strand
CTTATCCCATAGCCAAAGGTGCACTGATTTATAATTGTTTTAATCAACTCCATAATAAGCTTTTCACCCTTCTTTTTTATCCCATTTTCAATGTTGTAGTCCTAGTTAAGCTTATGATGAAGATCTATTATGAGATATTTGTACGAAGTCACTTCCCTCACAGTGTTATTGTGATACATGAAATTAGCATAAGTGATCCTTTTGGATTTGATTGCCATAATCTTTGTTTTGTTAGTGTTAACAGTCATACCCATACCAGAGAAAAAATCCTTGAGAATTTTTAGTTGCTTGTGGATATCATAGGGACTCCTTGCCATAAAAACAATATCATCAACATAAAGAAGAAGGATGATGACTAAACCTAGAGATGTGTTGACACATCCTACTTCTTTCGAGCAACCCTCTAACTTGTCGATGTATACGCCAAAAGGGTAGGGTACAAGGAAAAACCTTGCTTAACTCCTATATTAGAATTAATTTCTTCCAACCAACCCTCAATATTCCTAAACATAGGAATAATGTTCTTGTATATCTTTATCAACCCTATAGGATAAACAATATATATATATATATTTCCTAGGAATACAACATATGAAACCCCCGAGTACTTCCCCACATTTTGTGGATGGTAAACGAGGTAAACCGTTCGGCCTGATTACAGGCCTAACCTGGTGGGGACATCAAGTGAGTCCCTTATGAGGCTTTGGGCCAGGGATTCGACCCTAGAACCTCATTTGAGCAAACAACGACACTCATGCACTTGAGCTAACCCATCGAGATTTTAAAATTTGAAGGACATGGGGGTGGCCTTTGATTCACTTCTGTGTGCACGGGTTACCATTTAATATAGTATCTTTGGGTGCAACCACATGTTCGATCACTACCTCAAGGTGCTGCCATGGCTCTAGGTAAGGCCCTCACAAGAATTGAACCTTGCCTAACGGTTAAAAACTCCTCACTTTCCATCATTGGATCCAACCCCTTTGGGCTAAACTATATATATACTCTATACAATATATATATATATATATATATATATATATATATATATATATATATATATATATTTTGTATAGAATATATATCTATATGTATATATTTTCAAAAAAATAAATCTATAATTTTATTAATATAAACAAAATTACATTATAACAAATAAAATATGAGATGATAGAAGCATTAAAAAAAAACACTTCACCATACTTTGCATATTATAACCAAAATTTACAAAAGTTTTCTTTCAATCATCTCAAAAAAACTCACAAATAACAACATTCTTCTTATCTTATTTCTACGTGCCCTCTTGTTGTACTCCTCTTGCTGTACCGTGACGAACCAGGTTCCACAATCCAGTGTTGTTCCAACTTTGAATAGTCCATCTACTATCATGTCTATAGACACAGACATATAGCTAGAGAAGCACCTGTAGTGTTAGCCGTTGATCGAGTATCATCTCCTGTAGTTGACCTTCTTGATCGAAATCCATAACCATTTGTTGAAGCAACACGAACAATTCCAGTTCCACTGGTATATCTAGAAGTAGGTAGATAGTATATCTAGCAGTATACCTAGGAGCATAGCTATAGGAATACCTAGCAGTAGAACCAGAAAAGTAAGCATAAGCATATCTATAAGCATACAACGAACCAGTGCAGGCACTAGAGAGGCAGCGTATAAACAAGCACGGTATGGAACAAAGTCAACGGTCGACTATTCGTTGAATTTGATCCATGCATATAAACAAGCACGGTATGTAGCAAAGTCAACGGTCGACTATTCGTTGAATTTGATCCATGCATATAAACAAGCACGGTATGTAGCAAAGTCAATGGTTGACTACCCATTTACTCTGTAAGCTTCGGCTTTAAGAATTTCATAACGGTGGATATACAGGGTAAGAATTTCAAAACTAAATGTTATTATCTGGATTCGGTGGATATACACGGGAAGAATTTCAAAACGGTGGAACGGAATAACAATTACATTTTACATTTTGAGGTTTACCATTTTTTAATAATTTAACCAAAAATTGTGATAATCTTTAGGAAAAATATTGATAATTATTGTGAAATTTTAACCAATGAATCACCCATTTTCACAATTCAAAATTCAAATTTTATGAAAATAGTTGAAAATTTTGACCAAATGTTTGATGGACAAATCACCAGAAACGAACAATTTACCTGTCAAATTCAAATTCCATCATGTTAAAATATAACAATGGATAAACTATCATGTATCATATGCTAACTAATGCCACCAGGTGAGCGACGCGGGTGCTTGAATCCTTAATCATGACTACGTTTTATTCCTCAGGGCAGTTAATTTTGTTTTCGAATAGCAACTAATCGGTTGCAGGTAATAATAGCCCTGGCAGGTAATTCTGTTTTATTCTGTTTTCGATCGTAATTGATCGATAGCAAGTGTTAATAGGGGTCAGTAATATTCAGTTTGTTAAGTAGTATTGAATATTATTGTAAGTGGATTATAGGTTGTTGGATCTGAAAAATATTGAATGTTGTGGTAGGTGGATTATAGATTGTCTAATTTGAAATGCTTTTGAGATTTGATAACCTATAATTTATTTGCTTAATATTCAATGCTGCGTAGCAAACTAAGCCCAACCTATAAGAATTTCAAAACTATAAATATACAGAATAAGAATTTCAAAACTAGATGTTATTATCTGATTTAGGTAGATATACACAGTATATATATGGGAAGAATTCAAAACGGTGGAATAGAATAACAGTTACATTTTGAGGTTTACCATTTTTGTATAATTAAAAAAAAATGTCATAGTCATGAATATTTTTGGAAAAATATTGATAATTATTGTGAAATTTTAACCAGATCCATTTTCACAATTCAAATTTTATGAAAATAATTGACCAAATATTTGACTGACAAATTAACAATTTACCTATCAAATTCAAATTCCAATTCCATACTGTTAAAATATAACAAGGATTATCATATATCATATGCTAACTAATGCCAACAGGTGCGCGGGTGCTTGAATCCTTAATCATGAGTACCTTTTATTCCTCATGGCAGTTAATTTTGTTTATGAATAACAACTAATCTGTTGCAGGTGATAATAGCCTTGACAAGTAATTCTGTTTTGGATAGTAATTGATTGATTGCAGGTAGGTGGATTATAGGTTTTTGATCTGAAAAGCATTGAAGAGTGGGGTAGGTGGATTGATGTTGGTGGTAGGTGGATGGCTTATAATTCATATGCAATAATATTGAATGTTAAGTAGCAGGCTGGATATTGGTAACTGTTAATAGGCTTCTCAAAGCGTGATTTGGATGACTTATAATTCATCTGTGGCAACATTCTAGCAGGCTGGATATAGGCCTAGCAAAAAGTGATTCTTCTTTATACAAAGTTTGTCCAACCCCTACAGGAGATGATACTATTTAGTCAAAGTATCATCTTCTTTATACAAAGTTTGTCCAACCGCTACAGGAGACAAACAACTATTTAGTTTTTTGGAAAAGTACTCTCCTTTTATTTTTCATGTCTATATATTTTTCTTTCAAGACTTATTCAATTTTTGAATAATTTACTATTCAATTTCTGATTTTAACTGAAAGTATTTTTCTAAAAGAACAAACTTTCACTCTCATATAAACTTTTAGCCAAACAGAAACAGTGTTCCTCATAGACTACCCTCTCAAGTCTCCAGTGAAAACCAAAACACTTCTTACTTGATAGCTAGTTTTATTTAAAATCATTATATGGTTATATTAATAACATCTTTTAATCTTTTAAATAGATGATAGATGTCGTTGTAATTCAACAAACTCTCTTGAAGTAGAGAGATACATTATTATGAAAATAATCAAATCTCCTGAGTTATAAAATGTTATTGGTTTGGTTGTGTAAATCTTAAATGACATTCATATCCAGGTTATTGAAGTGTGTAGGTAAGCCTATTTTGCAGAGGAAAATGTAACAACATGAAGGCATAGATTATGAGACTTTGGGGTTTTCTTCAATTGGCATAGACTTTTCATAAAATATTTGATGGTAGCTAGAGATTTGAAAGTCACTATAGACTGGATTAATGATTGTTCTAATCTGAATATGATGTACCTACATAAAAGATTGAATAACAAGTTTAAAGGAGGATTTCCAAGATATACATTTCATGCACATCCACAGAGAATTCAACACTGTGGCAGATCAATTATCCAAACTAGCACTGGACAACCCTCTCGATACCTTTTATTATGAAGAGATTATACAAGGAATTTCTTCAAGCCCACGAAGTTTTAAGATTTTTTAAGGAGACAATATAGTGAAGAGAGTTAACACTTCAATGCATGATAAGATAGAATAAGTTATGTAAAGCTTTTGTACAACAATTGACATCTGTCAATAGCAATTATATAGAAAATTCCAATATATTAAGATTTTGAGGAAATCTTAGTCATACATATCCTAGAGATCTTTTTTGTAATTTTGAAAGAACACTTGATTCTAATATTGTATTTGTTTTTTCTGTGTGGAAAAACTATGCATATTGACCATGAAAATTTTTCAACATTATATTAGAGTTGAGATTGTTTTAATTTTAAAGTGTGAATTTATATAAAACTAATTAAATCTTAAAATTAAAATTAAATGATTATTATTGAGATCAATTTTTTATTTTATTTTGAAAGAAGCTATTGTTACATGTAAATAAATATGAAAAAATATCTAAAAGATAGTGTTGTTTTTGAAAATTTCTTTCCATAAAATTAAATTTGATAATAATAATTATTTCATATAAAAATTCAAAATAATATGTGAATAAAATATAAATTATTGTAATTTATGTAAAATAATGAAGTGATCATATTGTTTAGCATATTTATATAAAACATGTTACAAATTATATATAAAAATGTGATCATATTGTTTAGCATATTCATTCATATAAAAAGGGTTACAAATTACATAATTTATATGTAATAAGTATGTTATAATTTATTTTATTAGGTAAATTCTAATTTTTATAAGTTATGTGTTAAGTTGATAAAAGGATTCCAAGTTATTATGATAATATATTTATTAAAAGTTTAATATAACATTAGTGAGAATATAATCTAAATGGTTATAATTTATTTTATTAGGTAAACTCTAAATTTTTTAAATTATGTGTTAAGTTAATAAAATGATTCCGAGTTATTATGATAATATACTCATTAAAAGTTCAATATAATACTAATAAGAATATAATCTAAATGGAGAGGTAACACTCCTTTCAATCACTTAAACCTAATTAACATAATTTATTTTATACTTCACAAATAATATTATATATTTTGTTAGTGTAACAAATTTTGCTATAAAAAACAAAAATTGCATTGCAAAATCTTGCATATCATTCATCCATTCATTATTCATTATGATTAAACATGTCTAATTTATAACAAACTTAGACATGTATATAGGCCTATAATCCATCAACATTCTAGATATAGGCCTAGCAAAGCGTGATTCTTTTTTGTACAAAGTTTGTCCAACTCCTATAAAGGACAACTATTTAGTTCTTTGGAAAAGTACTTTATTTTTATTTTTCATGTATATATATTTTTCTTTCAAAATTTATTCAATTTTTGAATAATTTAATGTTCAATTTCTGGTTTTAACTGAAAGAATTTTTCTAAGAGAGCAAACTTTCGCTCTTCTCATATAAACTTTTAGTCAAACAAAAACAATTTTAGATCATACTCTAGAACCACATAAACTACCCTCTCAAATCTCCATGAAAAACAAAAAGACTTCTTACTTGACAATTAGCTTGATTTAAAATCATTATATGATTATATTAATAACATCTTTTAAATAGGTGATAGATACCATTGTAATTCAACAAACTCTCTTGAAATAGAGATAAATTATTTTGAAAAGAATCAAATCTCTTGAGTTTATAAAATGTTAAAATGTTATTGGTTGGTTGGTTGTGTCAACCTTAAATGACATTCATATCGAGGTTATTGAAGTGTGTAGGTAAGCCTTTGCCAACTATGCATATTGGTCATGAAATTTTTTCAACATTGTTGAGGTTGTTTTAATTTTAGAGTGTGAATTTATTTAAAATTAATTAAATCTTAAAATTAAATGATTATTATTAAGATTTTATTTTGAAAGATGTTATTGTTACATGTAAATAATTTTGAAAAATATCTAAAAAATAATGTTGTTTTTGAGAATTTCTTTCCATAAAATTAAATTTGATAATAATAATTATTTCATATGAAAATTCAAAATAATATGTGAATAAAATATAAATTATTGTAATTTATGTAAAATAATGATGTGATCATATTGTTTAGCATATTCATATAAAAATTGTTACAAATTACATATAATTTTTTTTTGATCATATTGTTTAACATATTCTTTTTATATATAAAAATTTGATCATATTGTTTAACATATTCTTTCATATAAAAAGGGTTACAAATTACATAATTTATATG
This sequence comes from Picea engelmannii, assembly GCA_009831015.1. NCBI lineage: Eukaryota > Viridiplantae > Streptophyta > Pinopsida > Pinales > Pinaceae > Picea > Picea engelmannii. The sequence goes on along the minus strand of ML789134.1, from coordinate 375,987 downwards.
TAATATGCATGTTATAATTTATTTTATTAGGTACATTCTAAATTTTTTAAGTTATGTGTTAAGTTAATAAAAGGATTCTAAGTTATTATGATAATATATTCATTAAAAGTTCAATATAACATTAATGAGAATATAATCTAAATGGAGAAATAACACTCCTTTCAATCACTTAAACTTAATCAACATAATTTATTTTACACTTCACAAATAATATTATATATTTTGTTTGTATAACAAGTTTTGCTATAAAAAAAAAAACAAAAATTACATTGCAAAATATTGCATATCATTCATCCATTCATTATGATTTAAACATGTCTAATTTATAAGTATAAAAAATAATATTCTAATAAAAATATGAATTAACCAAATCATAATATTTTATAATTTTTTACTAACAAGATATTATTAAGAGTAAAAATATTATTTTTAAATATATATATTTTTTCTTAAATTCTATTATTAAAACATAATTACACATATAACTTTAATTAATATTTATTTTTTAGATATTTTTAATTATTAAATTATGATTTTTATAAAATTGATTTTTAATTTTTAATTAAAACGTAATTACACATAGTTTTAATTAATATTTTTTTTTCATATATTTTTAATTATTAAATTGTGATTTTTACAAAATTGTGAAACAAAATTTTTAATTCAATTCTAAAAATCTATAATTTTGATTTTTTATCAATAAAATACAATAAAATATTATTAAAAGTAAAAATATTTTTTTTGTTAGCTAAATATCCTTGACTTGGGGGATTGACCTATAGGTGAAATGCCATGACCAGATACACTAAGCCTGAACCACACCATAGATTATTGGACCTCACCAATCCTCGGAAAAACTATTAAAAATAAAAATATTATTGAAATCCAAATAAATATTTATTTATTAAATTATATTATTAAAATATAATAACATACTTGCATATAACTTTAATTAATATTTATTTTTTCATAAATTATAATATTTATTTTTTATAATTTTATAATTATTAAATTATGATTTTTATAAAAAATTGAAAAATAATATTTTTAATACAATTTAAAAACCCACACCCACAATTTTAATGAAATGTAAACTAAATAAATTTATATCTCTAACTATCGATTAAAATCCAATATACATTTAAAAAAAACTTTAATATAAAAAAAAATCACTCCTAACTATTAACCATTTATATTTCTAAATATCAATTAAAACCCATTATACATTTAAAAAAAATACTAACCATTTATATCTTTAAATATCAATTAAAACCCATTATACATTTAAAAAATTAAGAAGAAAAAATCACTCCAAATAAAAAGAAAAAATCACTCCCAATTATTAACCATTATCATACTATTTTCATAATCAAAGTAGTATTTTATTTGACCTACTTAATAGTTTAAATAAACTAAATTACCAACTAATTTAAACTTCTTATATGGTACATCATTTATTTGTTGCAATTAGATTCTATCGAAACTGAATTCTATTTTTCATAGGAATTTGGTTTACTACTTCATTATCCATTATTCCAATGCATTGGATAATAATATCAATGTCATAAAATGATTAGAGTTGGGTGGCTTGGCTAGATACCGAATATTATTATTAGAGGTAGATCACATGGCCAATTAATGCATTTAATTATTCAACCCAACACTTTCATTTTGATATAGAATAAGGGGTTGTTAAGTCCTTTACTATTAATCCCCTAATCAATTTTGAAATTAGGGAGGATTTTGAAATTAGGGAGAAGGTTCTATTGTATATATTTCTGGTTTTTAGTGGAATTGGATGCTACTTGGATATAATAGAATAAAGTTATTAGTCCAAAACATTCCTTATTGTAGTGTTTTCTTTTGATTTGATTTGATTGATGTGTTGTTATTAGTTGAGGGTGTTTTGGTTACAAGAATGACCCGATTGGTTGACACATACACTTATGGATGATGTGATCTAGATTTTTGATTTGATTTGGTTTGATTAGTGCTTGATGTGTACATATATCTTTTTATGGTTTATGTTTTGATATCCTTGTGATGATAATGAGATAGCTAGATTGTGCTGTATGATGTGATGATTTATTTTGGCCTATGAGTAGGCTGAACAATATCTTGATATGAATGTAAGTGTGAATTGTTAGTGATAAATGATGCTATGGAATTTGAAAATGAATACATGGTTACATGATGAAATCTATTATGTTATACGATGCTATTGATGGTTTGTCAAGTACAACAAGAAGAATCGTAGGTGCATATGGACTTCGGATTGAGTCAAGATATGTGGACCCAGGATGAGGTCGGGTTATGTATGATTGAAACACACATGCCATTGCTTAAATTGTTTATTCATGCTTATTAGGCAATGCTATTTGATGTGTTTGTCTCCAAATGTGTAAAGACAATGTTCAACATTTGCCAAATAAGCTTACACATGGGCAAATTGTTGTATGGAAAGATGTGACATGTGTAGCATTGGGAGAGGAGGTCTAGGTTGTCTATTCCTGCCTACTATCACTCCCTTCCACGTAATGGGTTGAAAAACATATGTTCTATGTTTTTTCCCACATGTTGAAAATTTCCATGAGGGTAGCCCATGGACTTAGTCATTTACAAGGATTTACTGAGAGGTATACAATAAGGTGTCAATCCTTATTCCTTAATGACCATTAGTCTCTCACTGATGGTCAATGAGTTGGGTTAGTTAAGTCTCAACCATGACATCGTCCCCCACCATTGGAAAATGATATTTGAAGGGAATGTAAATACATTTCACCATTCTTATTAGTTGATGCATACTCTGAAAGAAACATATCATTTGTCATATGCATTTTATTTTAGCATGAGAAATTGAATGAACTTGCATAAGTGGTTTGATTAATCATTTAGATTTATGCACATTTTTATGAAAAGGGAAATAGAAATTACTTTTATAATTGGAAATGGAAATGCATATGGAAAAGGGCGAGTTAATTAGAAATAAAGTAATTTTATTTAAATAGAAAACAACAATTTCATATGTACCAACTCAACAATTAAAAAAAATGGATCTAGGAAACACCTAAGAAAAATATATGAGAAGAGGTTGGGATGTGATGAATAATCTTTATTTTGTATTTTAAATAAAATAATTACTTGTGCATGGAATGACACATGGGTGGGTGAATAATACACAATTAATCATTAAAATAATTAGTATTTTGCATGAAATGAACAAATGGCATGAGCCTCAAAGGCTATATAAGAAAAGAGGGTTGGGCTTGAGAGCTCGCCTTTTGCTCCCTAATGCTAGATTATTATCATAATGCTCATTTTTTTCTTGACGAGATGGTGTTGGGTTTGGTATCAAGATATGTGTTTATATTTTCAAGTTGGGGACCCCATATGCTCTAGAGGAGCTACATAGTCTGATTTGCCAGTTTTGTTCTCTCTCCATACAACTTGTTACACCTTGAGAGTCCTTGGGGAAGAAGAGTACCCATTTGGGAGTAGGCAGGGTGGTCAACCAGTAGGCTAAATATATATTTGGAAAAAGGAGAATTGAATCTAACACTTGGAGCAAGCTTGAAATTGAAGAATCAACAAGCAAGGATCTTTTACAACCATTAGAAAAAGGTATGTAATTATGGGAAATTCAATTTATAAGTAGGTAGCTTGTAACTTGGAATTTTCTTTGTGGTTTTGTCTTTTTTAAGAAATTGTGAATTGAATCTTGCATGAGAGAGTTATAACTCTCAAACAAAGTTTAAAACCTAGCTTTCTAGTTGTTTTAAAACCTATCGAAAGACCTTACCTTGGCTTTAATCATGACTTACGTGACTGTTTTTAGGCAATTTTATTACATTTTTCTAGCAAAACAAAGACACCCACTCCTTTCCTTAAGAACAAAGTTTCAAGCTCAAAGGAAACCATGGAGCTAATGGATCCGAACTTGATTTTTAACTTCAGACACTCTACGTGCTCAAATTCTAGGTCTTGTTGACCATGTCCTATTTTTCGCCCCTTAGTATCCATGCTCCTTCGATGCTTCCAAGCTGCACAATGTCGCGACGTTGACGGGAAACTCTGACTGAATTCAGAGAGTGAAAGGAGGCTCTGGCTGAGAGGAAACAAAGCCGCTATTGAACTACACTGAGACAGGGGGCACCAACGGGATGGATTCGCAGCCAGGATTGATAGAGAGTCCCACCTAGAAATAGGAAAATTTTCCACCAGAGAAATCCAAGAAGAAGCCACTCATCCCACCTAGGTAAATTTGCATAGGCTGAAGGCGAGAGGTCTCAAATTTTATAAAAATTCCCGAATTGGAACCTACCATAATCCTTCATGATGTTGTCGCAGATCATGAGAAAATCTGAGTATGAGGGGAAATGTCAGGAGAATTGAATCAGATATTTAGAAAGTACCTTGTCCGTCTGGTAGATTCCATGCCGAAGGCTTTCGAAGGGTGGTGAAGGTCTTGAGCCGATGCTTGTTGATCTATCCATCCCCATCTGCTCACATATTTTTTTCATCTCATTCACTACACCTGAAACCTCCATTATGGAACACATGAGTTCACCTGTGTGAGGAGGATCCCCTCTCGTCGTCATGATGGCTATATGGTACTTCCCACAGCTAGCAAAAATAACCACTTGCCTTAATAAGCTTTTCCATTGTGTTTAGATCCACGCGCTGGAGAGCATGTGTCGCGAAGGCCTGCCACGCAAAACCCCCCAAAGATCATGGGTCGTGAGAGCCAATATATGCACTAGTCGCATGTAATGGGGGCTATAATTTCTTGGCCACCAACCGCCAAGAGTCCAGGGGCCTTGCCTATGGCTTTATTGGCCATTTTCTGTGCCTCTTCATTGTTGTTTCGAAGGATGTGAAAATAATTGGTGTGCATGGATCTTGCAAGGAGGCAAATTATGCCTATTAATCTTTTAAGGCTCATGTTATGAGGAGAGAAGCCTGCTATCATTATTTTTATTATTGTCTTTGAGTCTCCCACTACATTCAAATTTTGAATTTTCCTTTGCTTTGCCAAATGGATCCCTTGAAGAAGGGCATAGGCCTCCAATTTGTTGTTTGTTTCCATCCCTAAATTCTAGTAATAATCAAAGAATCTGTTTTCTCCGGGCCCAAAAAGAACCTCCCCCACACCTGCCTCCCCTGGGTTTCCTTTATATGCTCCATCAAAACAAAGTGTATGCCCAGATTGAGAAGAAATCCATTGCTTTATACTGAAAGAAGAAGAATGAAGGTGCCAACATGATTGTTGTGAAGACTTGGAACATGAAGAGTGTTGAAGATTAAATTTCAAAATCCAAGCCTTTTCGTCTCTACTCCACTTAGATTTCTCCTCTAAGTTCAATCTTTTATAGTTCAGAAGCTCTTTCAATTGGGCGATTTCCTTGCTTGCTACAAGCCAGATCTACAAACTTACAAATTTGGGAGAATATTTCCATAGTCTCTTAAATACATCTTTCCCTTGAAGGATCCTTGATAGTAGTTTTCCCATTTTACCATTAGGGTTTTAAATTTAGAAGGCCATCTTACCTGATGGGTAACCTCATGATACATTGCATCCAAACTTTTTTTATAGTAGGCACACTCCCCAAAAAGATGTTGGATTGTTTCTTGGTTTCTTTGACAAAGAGCGCAGAGGAAAGGTCCATTAAACCCTCTTTTCATCATATTTTCTTGTGTTAGGATCTTTTCATGTGCAAGAGTCTAGCAAAATAAGTTGGTTTTGGGAAGCGCATCTGAATTTCAAATATTTTTCCACCTGCCTGTTTGAGTCAGGTTCCTTGAGTTGGCTAGGAGTGATTTATATCCTTCTTTCAATGTATATCCTGTGGCACCTCAATCCCTCCTGTCCTGGATGTTATGATGAATCGGGGAAACCCCCTTAAGAGATATTACCAAGATATGAGCTTGTTGTTGTAGATGGGGAGGAAGGATTCCTAACTTCCAACCCTCCCAAGAACCATCCTCGTTCCGTTCTGAAATATCATGCAACGAATGTTTTTTCTGTGATATCATCCAACTGTTTAGATATTAAATCCATGTGATATTGTACAGTTGGGGGGGGAGGGGGAGCCCATGATTAAGTCTTTCCATAGGATAATTTATTTTCCATTTCCTGGAACCTAGGAGAGATTTTCCTTAAAGAAGGGAATGGAGGTTTGAAGAAGTTTCCAAATGGGAGACCCAAAGTGACAAACTGGATCGAGGTCTAGACATCACTTTCTATTTCCCATTCGATATTTCTTTACCTCCTGTTACTAATATCCAAAGCAGCTTGGCACCCAAAGCTATGTTGATCAACTCTGGATTCCTAATGCCCAGTCCCCCATGCTCCTTAGAAGATGAGACTATATTCCAATTCACAAGATGATTTTTTTTTTGAGTTAGACTTGCCTCCTTGCCAAAGGAATTTTCAGATGAGATGGGCCATATTTTTTTTGACTCCCACGAGCACTAGTAGAGATGAGAACTGAAAAAGAGGCAGAGAGGATAATACTGATTTGATTAGAACCAATATCTTTGCATGGTTGAGCCAAATTCCACCCTAGGCTTCCATTTTTTCTCTTACTTTCTGAAGAATAACATGTTAGTATTCTCCAGGGAGGGATTTCAAGCAAATTGGAAACCCAAGGTAATTAAAGAATTTCCACTCATTTGTGACAGGAAATCTGAGGATATGAGAAATTCCTAATAGACAATGAGCCTTGATATTCCACACATAGATTTGGATTTTGTGGTTGTTTATACAATCCCCTAAAACCATGGTGAAGTTGTCTAAGACTTGTTGGATTCTTCTTGCCATGAATTTAGATGGTCCACTTTGTAGAAGACTGTCGTCCGCAAGTTGGGAGTGATTAATTCTCTTGACTCCGCTTACTATACAGATCCTATGGATTGAACCATTTATGCATTCCCAATCTATTTTTCTGTTAAATGATTCAACCACGAGAACATACAAACGGGGGAAAGGGGCCATCTCTGTCTTAAACCCTTGGAGGATTTGAAGAAAGGGGTCGACCTTCCATTTATTAGGGGAGCGATCCAGGGACTAGTAATACAAGATCCAACCTAGGAGATGAAGGTTTGTTGAAATCCAATTTTTTATAGCACATGAGAAAGTCATGGATTACTCTATCAAGTGCGTTGGCCATGTCTAACTTTATAACCATGCCTGCTTCCCCCCTGCTAAATATGGACTGGATTTCTTCTTGAACCATTATGAAGTTGTCCCAAATTTGTCTACCTGCAAAAAACACCACCTTGATTGGGGAGGATCAACGATTTGAGAATAGTTTTCAATCTATTAACAATTATCTTAGACATGGTTTTATAAGAAACATTACAAAGAGTGATGGGTTTGAATCTATTAAAGGAGGCAACCCCTTTTTCTTTTGGGACCAGTGTCAAGAACGAGGAGTTTGTAGCTCCTCCCATTCTGTTTGATTTTTGGACATATTTGAGCATTCTGATGAAATCAAATTTTATTATAGACCAACATCTTTTATAGAAATGTAGGGTAAACCCATCAGGACCTCGAGATTTATCTAGATGAAAATGTTGAATAAGTTTAAATATTTCGTCTTCTTCAATTAGCATGTTTAGCTTGAGATTGTCCATTTTTGAAATCAAACGAGGGATATGGGAAAGAAAGAGATTACTCAGCTCTTTGTTTATATCTCCCTACGAGGAGTACAACTCAGTGAAGTGATTTGTAGCTTGTTGATTTATTTGTTCAAAATCACTTATAGTTTCTCCTGATTGCATTTTTATTTCTGTTATCTGATTTGTCCATTGCCTTGCTTTAGCTTGTCTGTGGAAGAAGGAAGTATTTTTATCCCTCACTTGTAGCCACAGGCTTTTGGACTTTAGTCTCCACATGGATTCTTCTTCTGCAAGGGCACAAATGTATTCTCTATGTGCCTCATTTTACAGTTTTATATTGGTTTGCAGGACTTCAGTTGTTTCAATTTCCTCTCGTACTTCTTCTAGATTTTGCTTTTTTTTTCCATTACTTTGATGTGAAGAGGGCATGAGAAACATTTATACCAAGATTTGATGGTGACTTTGATGAGATTTATCTTTTTCTCCCAAATGTGTACTGGGGAGCCCATAATCCATTGGCAGCAAGTATGAGTGACTAAGGGGAAAAAATCAGGATGGTCCATCCACAGAGGATTGAGCTTGAAGGGAATGGGTACCCAATTATATCACGAGCAAAGGCCAGAGCTATTGGGCGATGGTCCTAGCCCACCCAGGGGAGGATTGAAGAAGAAACATTTTCTAGCAATGTGAGAAAGGAGTTGTTGATTAAGAAATGATCCAACTTGGTAGCAATATGGCCAGGCCCTGCCCTTTTGTTATTCCAGGTAAAGGAAACCTTGATGGGGGGAACATCATACAGGTCCATATCCAATATGAGATCATCCATTTTTTCCCTAAATTGGTCTCTCACTATGGAACCCCCATGTTTTTATTTAAGACTTCTCGTGGTGTTAAAATCTCCCTCAATGATAAGGTTCTAGGGGAGGTTTCCTTTAGCTTGATCTAAAAGAGAGCCCCAACACTCATTTTTTTCCCAATAATTGTTTGGAATATAGAAATTGATAATGGATAGATTCATACCTGCAGAGATTATGGAGAGTGTTACCATCAACCAGTGAGGAGAATGGAGACATTCCACTAGATTCAAAAATTCTGTATTCCACATAATGCACAAGCTGCCCGATGCACCTCTTGAGCTTATGGTTTTACCATTTTCAACTTTCCAAATTATTTTCATGTCCTAGCGAGCTTCCTACTCCCTCATCTTATTCTCCTAGAGTATAAGGACTAGGGGCTTTTCTACTCTTATTAATTTTCCTACTTCTACTTTTTTTTCTTTCTCCCAAGACCTATACAGTTCCTGGAGACTATTTTCATCATTTACCTAAGATTTTGTATGCCCCCGCATTATAGGGCTGAGAGGAAACTCCCTTAGTGTTGTTGGATTTTCCTGACTTGGCCTCTTTTCTAAGGGATTCCTCCAGGTAGTTTGAATTCCTAGTTCTTTTTCCCGATTTGTTGTCATTTCCCTTTTGCTTTTGTTGGTCTTTCGTCTGACTTTCCTTGTTGTAGCAGGCTGGGTGATTTATGGTTTCGTGTCACTTTCAAAGTTTCCTTGGTGCTCTTCCTAATGGTTTGATGGGATCCCTGATGAAGGATGGGAGAGAACAATTGGAGGATGAGACTCGCCTGCACTCAAGGGTTGAGATTCCTTTGCTTTTCCTTTTCGATCCTCTTTATTTTGAGCTTCTTTGTGTGTCGGTTCATTTCCCTCCCGATCTTCCATATTTTCTTCCATAGTTTCTTCTAGGTTTACGAGATTATCATACCTATTTTGGTTAGCCTCTCCTCTCAGGGTTGTGCTTGGGGTTCGAGTGTGGGGGGCATTCAATTTATCTCCTTGTCCATGAGCCTAGGAAGCTGCTGCCATCTTGCCATTGGTTTTATTACTTTTTGGTTGCTTCCATTGTTCTTGATTCTACTCCTCTGGATGGGATGATTTGGATTGCAGACAACTTTTAGCAAAATGGCCATATTCATGGCAGGCCTTAGACTTAAACATAATCTGTTCATAGTCCATTTGTTGAATATAAGACCAACTATCCAAGGTTAACTGAATAGCCTCTGGAAGTACTTTTTCTAGATATGCCTCTACACTAATTCTAGCGCATGCTTAAAGCCCATCTCATGGTTTGGCACAATCAATATATTTTCCCAAAGAGTTACCTATATTTCTTAGGGTTTCATCATTCCAACAATGCAGGGGAAGAAAAAGGAGTCTTACCCAAACTAGAACCACCGAGGGGATGTCATTTTCCGAGATGAAATCCGAGGTCCATTTTTTTAAGTACATTCCTCTAGATCCCATGAAATAGGGGCCGCTTCGAAAGATTATATCCCTATCTTCATTTTTTTCAAACAGGAAAACAAAAAACCCCTTACCACAAAAAGCCGAGGAAACTTAGCCTTGGATCATCTTCTTCCAGTTAATATCTAGCCAATGATGCATGGCCTTGGGGAAAGGCCATAACCCTTTAAACTTCCCAATGAGTCCATTTTCGGCCAGTCGAAGGGCAAAAGGATGGGCCGACAGAGGATGAACATGAACTTTCGAGATTTCCTCCATTTTCTTCATGAATTTTGTTCGGGCTTGTTTCACAGATTTCACATATGATGCAATCAGAGCTTGGAAGGAATCAATGTACAGAGGAAGAGGAGAGCTTGGGGGGGTTCCCCCCCCACCAATGGAGCCATGGCACGTGCACTACATGACTCAGGAAACCCTAGTTGTAGAGCTTGATATTGATGTTCAATTCTACAAAAGTCATTGTTAATTAGTATCATTTTGAGTGAAATATTACTTGAAGTTTTTTCCATTTAATTTTTAATATATCATTGAACATTCTTAAGTAAAGGTAACATGAATCCTTCTATTAATATGAAGCCAAAATTACTCTTACATGTAGTTATAATTCCTTCATAATTCATGGTTGTAGTTGGGCTTAATTTGATTACAACAAGCCATTGGTAGTTCTTTCAATGAGGACTTTCTCGATTCCAACTAAATGATAGCTCGAAGGACCCCTTGCATGTGTGAATTCTAAATATTACATTTTCATGTTATGCATGATTCACCTTTTTATCTCCAAATCTCACACATCTCCTTCATGTAATTAATCCAAAAGTTTAGGATAAAAATAAAAGATGGAATAATAATAATAAAGGTTAATAATCAAAGGTTCTAAATCTTAGGTTATATCACTTTCTAAGGTCTTTTCCCCTTATCCCCTTAAACCTCTTATAAGCCTCCCACATTTCACCTCTTGTGGAATCATATCCCTCCAATCTTGCACTTCCTTTTCTGTAGCCTATGATGTACTTATATTAACATTCAATATCTAGTTAATATTACAATTGTCTCACTTTTAGTCATTCATCATATACAATTACTTTACTGGTCTATAGATCAAAACTAGGTAATTACATTTTCTAGCTATGGACCATTAATTTGGTATCCTCAAACTTGTAAGAATGATTTCTTAAAAAAAAAAAATGGAATAGTAATTTTTAAATATAATTTTTCTTATATATTTAAGCAATTTATTATCCATGTTATTTAATTACTATGTTCACTTATCATTGTCATGATAATTTATTTTATTGTTTTTAAATAAATAATAATAATTACACGGTCTAAGTGGACCAAATGGTTATGAACATGTGTTTCCTCCTTAGAGGTCTTAGGTTCAAATTAGGAGGTTCAAAGATTCAACACACCTATGATTAGTGTTGCATTCAATACATATGAAAAGAACATTGTAACCCTCTAGGACCGGTAGAAGGAAACCCAAAATCCCTATGAGTCCATCCTTCCCCTTAGGCTTATCACCATAGGGATCAGAGCATAGAAGTTGTCCTATGGATATGTACTTAACTATAAAATATGCACTATAAGAATTGGTTGTCATTACTACCTTAAGGAGGTATCTGAGTGATTCAGATTATATTGAGAACGAAATGAAACACACATAGAAATATAGCAGAGAGCACAACAAAATAGTGAAACCCAACTTCTATTAATGAATATAATAATATAATATTGGAGAACACAAATTGACTAGAATGGTAGTAGCTTATCTTTGAAGAGAAAGAGATGTTAGCTACACTCATTCACAAAAAGAGAATACAATGGGCCACATGAATGACCTTTCAACATAAATAAAGAACCCTACAAGTCCAAAACCCTAACCCTAGGAGGTGAAGCGCCAACATGTTTGCGAGCCTTGAGGCGGTGAGTTGATGCATCAACTTCCCATGTGCGCAAATTTTGCATACAATTTTTGTTTGGGGTGTTTAGTAGCTCGTTGGAAGGATCTTCTCGATGAGCACAATTATCGACAAGGTTTGCATATTTTATGGCAAGCCGATGCCCCCAAATGACCAAAAAACATTGTTTAGGGCCTCAAAACGACCTCATAAGTTTAGGACCTAAAATTCATAACAAAAACAACCAATATGGAGAATCATGATGAGTTAGTGGAAGAGATAGGTGGCCACTGATATCCACTTAGATCACTGAGTCATAGTAGGTTGTAGTCGACGACTTGAAAAATTCAACTTAGTTTCTCCTCCAAATTCTTTCCAATGACCTTACTCAAATCATATTTAGAACAAATCTTACTATAACTGTATCTATGCAAGAAGTAGTTGCCAACAACAATGAACAATCCAAATGTCAATGCATTTCCAATGCCTACAACTCTTTTGGATGTGAGGAATAGTGATATAAGAAATGCAAGACATGGATTAGTCATTGTGAAGAGGCTCGTGGTACGAGGCACGTAGTGAAATAACTCATTGTATGGGACACATGGAGAGCAATGTATGCAATTGTTAAGTCCTAGACAAAGCCCCATGTAAAGCCCTAATATATTAAGTTTTTAATTCCTATTTTTATATTAGTATTGCCCGCTAGATCCTTAAATTGTAGATGTACCATTTGTCCCCTATATATATCAAGGAGACCTAGTTTTAGGATCATCTCATCTTGTACATTTTGTTCTATTGTAAAAGTAGGTTTCCCCCTCGAAGAGGCTTCACATTCATTCTTGTCTCTTTATCAAGGAATTGCGCTAATTTTGTTTTTCTTTTTATACTATTTTGGTTATTTGGAGCATAACACTTGGTATTAGAGCATATGATCCTAGGGCTTTTCTCCTTCAAACGAGTCATCTTGGAATTTTCACTATAACATTCTCTTAGTAAAGTATCATACTGTGAAATTTTCAGGATCCCGAGGATACATATAGAATTACTTGTGGTAAAAATTTCAGGTTCTATGTCATTATAATTTCTAAGATATAGCTTGTGGAAGTTATGGTTTCTCACTAATCCATAAATTAGTCTCAAACAAGTCATCTTGGAATTTCCGCTATAACTTTTTTCAGTGAAGTTTTAGATTGTGAAATTTTCAAGAGTCTAAGAATACTTTTCAAGGTACTTATGGTATAAATTAATGATTCGTAGACTGTACACTATTGGAAATACAAGCTGTGGAAACTGCGGTTTTTGACTAGTCCTAAAACTAGTCTAAAACATGTGTTCTTGATAGAAATGTCATATTGAAAGCTATGAAAGTCCAAAATGAGTGCCACTAGTTTCTTTGGAAAGAATATATACCACAATATCTCAAGAAAAAATTTCAATAACATATATGAAATATTGGATATGTGTAATTTCGAACAAATTCGCTCTCTAAAAGGGAAAAAAATCATCAAGTTTTGGTAAAGTTACCATAACTCTCACTTGACATGTAAAATTTTGGTCATACCTATGGCATTGAAGAGAAGAAACATCAGAGTACTACAAAAAATAATTTTCAAACTCAGAATGGGAAAAATGTAAGAGATACATTAGGACAAAGGTTGGCCAACAAGACAATCTCCCAATTAGGGTTTTAAAGGTACATAACTTACATTTGGTATAATTTTTTATTGGAAGATCTGTTTTGGGTGATTTAAAAATTGTGATAGAGAGAAAAAGAGGATACTTGTTATTATTTTATCCAATGTCAAGGGGTTCTGAAAAAAATTATACTCTTGGTAAACTAATAGAGAACTGACACATGACGTTTGAAGAAAGTGAAGATTTAAAAAACAAGCTATCCCAATTAGAGAACCAAGTTAATGAAATGAGTGGTAGTCTGTTGAAACTTGTGGATTCCACATTCCTAAGAAACATTTAAAATGGAAATGGAAGATAAAATGAAAATCTTGATGAATTGAAGGATGGAACAATTACAAAATTCCATCTTGCATACCCTAGATGAGAGGTTACTTAAAGGAGATATCAAGATGCAAGGAAATCATGAAAATAAGGAGAACAATAGTGTTGAACATCAGTCACATATGGGGAATATTTCAACACAATAGGGACGCATGCATATTGAATCACAAAATCATTATCATTCATTATTCCAAGATCTACATCATCGAGGGTTCAACTCGACACCAAGGAACTACTTAATTTCCAAGATCGATAAAAACTAGGTAATTACATCTTCTAGCTATGGACCATTAATTTGGTATCCTCAAACTTGTAAGAATGAATTCTCTTTAAAAAAAATGGAATAGTAATTAAAAAAAAAAATTGCTTATATATTTAAGCAATTTATTAACCATGTTAATTAATTACTATGTTCACTTATCATTGTCATAATAGTTTATTTTATTGTTTTTAAATATATAATAATAATTATACTGTCTAAGTGGGCCTAATGGTTATGAACATGTGTTTCGTCTTTGGAGGTATTAGGTTCAAAGCTTCAAAACACCTATGATCAATGTTGCATTCAATACACATGACAAGGGAATTATAACCCTCTAGGACTGATAGAAGGAAACCCAAAATCCCTATGAGTCCATCCATCCCATCAGGATTATCACTACAAGGATTAGAGCATAGAAGTTCTCCTCTAGATAGGATACTTAACTATAAAATATGCACCATAGGAATTGGTTGTCATTACTACCTTAAGGAGGTATTTGAGTGATCTATATTATATTGAGAACAAAATGAAACACACATACAAATATAATAGAGAGTGCAATAATACAATGAAACCCAAATTCTATTAATGAATATAATAGTATAATAATGTATAACACAAACTATCTAGAATGGTGATAGCTTATCTCTAAAGAGAAATAGATGTCAACTATGTTCATTCTAAAAAAGATAATACAATGGGTTGCAATAATGAAATTTTAACATAAAGAAAGAACCTTAAAAGTCTAAAACCCTAACCCTAGGAGGTGAAACACCAAAAGGTTTGTAGGCCCCAAGGTGGTTAGTTGATGTGTTGACTTCCTGGGGGTGCAATTTTTGTATAAAATTTTTGTTCGGGATGTTTAGTATCTCATTAGAAATATCTACTTGAGAAGTGCAATTTTTGGTAGATCTTGGGTATGCATGACAAGCCGACGCCCACGAATGGCCAAAATACATCGTTTAGGGCCTCAAAGTGCCCCCGAAAGTTTAGAATTCAAAATTCATAACAAAAATGACCAAGATGGAGAACGATGATGAGTTAGTGGATGAAATGGGTGGCCATCGATGTCCACCTGGATCATTGAGTCGTAGTAGATTGTAGTCGATGACTAGCAAAATTCAACACTACTTCTCCTCCAAATGCATTCCAATGACCTTTCTCAAAGCCTATTTAGAACAAAGGTTACTATAATTGTGTCCATGCAAGAAGTAGTTGCCAACAACCATGAACAATCCAAGAGTCAATGCATTTCCAATGCTTGCAACTCTTTTGGATGCTAGGAATAGTGATATAACATGAACACTTAGTAATTTAGTTGATCCATCCCAAGGTAAAGGAAAGGATTAAAATTGAGACTTAGAATGAACCATGCCATAAATCACTGAATCTAGGTTATCACCCTTACAACACTTATCGGAAAATCATTGAACCATATAAGCTAAGCCATAAAACCCGTGCAAAGATTCAACTTGTCTCTCTAACCCCCTTGCAAAGCTCCACCTGGGATAACACAATGGTGTAACAAATGAAAGGGTGTAACCCGATTGATGAATGAAATGGTAGAAATCGGTCCACAACAAACTGGCATAAATGAAGCATATTCACATTAATCAAACTCCTACCCAACCTCTTATTTACCTAATTTTCTGGGCTAGGTGCAAAAAGACTGTAACCTTGACAACTACACATTAATAATCTCCAACACCCAAGCCAAGGTTATTCTCTTGAACCTTGACCTCAAGCAGTAAATAAAATATGGACAATCAAGACCGTAACCTTGTGTCCTAACATACCAAACAATTTATTATTTCTCTCTTCAAGAATCATCCTTACTTCCAACTACATAGTTTGATCCCATGTCTTCCATGTTATGCTCCCCGGGCTCTTGACTTCAAGCTCAAAATATGTATATGATCAATAGTACGCCATCTCGCCACTCGTTTTGGGTAAATGCCCCATGCTAGGGCTTGGTACAAATACCAGTCCTATGATAGAATATTACCCACCCAACTCAATCAATAAGGAATGATGGATGGGTGCAGGTGGGTAAAGAGTTTCAAAGCCAATGAATGTATGTTGTGTAGAGAGGAAGGACCTTGGAGAGGCTCCAAATCCGCATCTATAGGTAATGTCCCGTGAGTGATTGGTATTTCGATGAATTGGTCGCGAGGGAGACTTAAGGAAGAGAGGAAGTTGGCTTGAATATATAAAGGAGTAAAAAGGGTCTAGGGTAGGCATGAGTGTTGGCGAGGTATATATATGGAAGAAGAAATCAAAATGGGGTTAGCGTAAAGGAGGAAAGGAATGTGGCATGCATGGAAAACTAGTAAAAACTCGTCATATGGAACCTGCTTTATAAACTGAAATAGAGAGTGCCTCCCTCCCGCAGACCCTATCTATATTGATCCCTGATCCGCCTCGCACCTGCTCCCCCACTATCATCCATATTATTCTTGATGGATAGAGCGATGAGAACCAAGGACATAGCCTTAACCCAATCCATCTTACCACCTCACTGCTCTGCTATTAATGACAAATCCTTCACACAAATTCTATATAGAGAGAGGAGGTCTAGTTTGAGGCGCTTAAATAACCACTCTGAACTTCTAGATTTGCTATTATTAAATTAAGGAAGAGAAGGTAGACCCCATTCGTCAATAGGGAGTTTAAGTGAACTAAAGGGTTTCATATGTTAGGGAGCTGTAGGTATGCTAAATAATTTCATAGGGAATTCGAATCCCCGCTGCCTCCTCGGAAGAGAGATGTCCTAGGCCACTAGGCAATAGGAGCCCGCCAATCATCATAATATGAAAATACCAACTTTTTCTAGTATGAACAAAATTGAACCAATCTTCTCTTTGTCAGTGGTTTAATGCCCTTCTTATTACATTATGACTAAATCTCTTAAATTACAAAAAATAACGAATCCACCAACAGATCCTCATAGGCATGATGGAGATCCAAGTAAGACAATCAAAACTTAAATCCTCACATAACAATCACACACTCACATATGACATGGCTTAGTCATTGAGGATAGGCTTGCAGTATGAGATGCGTAGTGAAATAACTCACCTATGGGACACATGGAGAGCAAGGTATGCAATTGTTAATCCCTATACAAAGCCCATGTAAATCCCTAGATATTGAGTTGTTATATTCCTACTATTATATTAGTATTGTCGGCTAGACCCTTTAATTGTAATTGTACCATTTATCTCTTATATATATCAAGGAGACTTAGTTTTAGGATGATCTCATCTTGTACATTTTGTTCTATTGTAAAAGGAGGTTGCTCCCTCAAAGAATATTCACATTCAATATTGTCTCTTTATCAAGGCATGGAGTTAATTTTCTCTCCATTTTTATACTATTTTGGTTATTTGGAGCATAAAATTTTATGTTAGAGCATACAATCCTATGTTTTTTATCCTTCAAATGCGCCATCTTGGAATTTCAATATAACTTTGTTTTGGCAAAGTACTAGACTGTGAAATTTTAGGATCCCAAGGAGAAATATATAAGTACTTGTGGTAAAAATTTCAAGTTATATGTCATTATAATTCCTAAGATATAGCTTGTGGAAGTTATGGTTTTTGATAATCCATAAATTTGTCTCAAAAAACTCATCTTGGAATTTTCGCTATAAATCTTTTTCAATGAAGTTTTAGATTGTGAAATTTTTAGGAGTCTAAGAAGAATTATCAAGGTACTTGTGGTATATATATTTTTTCTTACACTCTACAATTTTGGAAATATAGGATGTGGAAATTAGGGTTTTTGACTAGTCCTAAAACTAGTCTAAAACAAATGTTCTTGGTAGAAATGTCACATTTGAAGCTAATAAAGTCCAAATTGAGTGCCACTAGTTTCTTTGAAAAGAATACATACCACATTATCTCAGGTAAAAATTTTAGAAACATATATTGTTTGCGGGGAAAACCCCCTATAGTTATGGGAAAATTGAAACATATTGATAATCATAAAAAGACAAGCAAATTCCAATCACACCAAGAAACAAAGATTCTACAATTAATTTAATAAAAATAACTAACTTTAGTGAAAGAGAGAAATATGAACTTACTTGTGTTCCTACGTGTGATGTAGATCTAAAACCCAAATTCCTCTCACTCCTTCTCGATTACTTATTTTGAAACCTGCAAAATTTATGCAGACAATAATACAATCATTTTGATCAAATAAAGGAAGAATTCAAAATAATTAGTGTTATGAACGATAAGCATTCAATAACTATGAATTAAGCATTAAGAACACAATGTATCAAATGAATGAGCATCTTTATGTTTAAGTCAACAGTATGGATGTTACACTATTACCCGTGTTGTCGTGACACCGCTCCTCGAAAGGACCTTGGGTCCTTCCACCCAAGATTCTGCAAATATGGTAGATCTTAGCCTTTGATACACTGAGAAACTCAAAGAGGACCTAAGAAGGATACTAGTCATATAAAAAAGTGTTCATGGATGGATGGAAACATGGTTTTCCAGGTCTGAGAACCAATAAAGGAAGGGAGATTTAGGGGCTTGCAGGCATAGTGGTGATCAAGCAACATTCATTTGCTTTGATATGCATTCATTCATTACCTTTCTCCTTGGATCCATGCTCTATTTAAGTCATCTCTAGTTAGTTAAAGACAATTGGGTATGGGCAAACAAAGTTAGGTAACTAACCAAACCCGTAAATCAACTTTTATTTACACAACAATATATATATTTTGATAATTTAATGACATGTACGTGACTTTCCTTTGAGAAAACTACATATATGTGTGCTCATAACTGTTAGAGCATGTACAAGTTCCAAAAAAGTGTTTTTTAGAAGATCTCAAGGAGGTATGGGGAAAATGTGTCTAGAAGTATGATAGGGACCAGGTCAATAAAGTCATCAATGCTTTAGTGGTGGCAATTGATGCTATAACAGAGGCCCCCTAATGTGTGAGGTCAGAAGATAAAATGATGGCCGAAATACATTATAAGTCCTCAAAATGGAGAAGCAATAAGCTAGGGTGAAGGTTGTCATGATCCAATCTAAGAAAAATAACCAATGCCAAAAACAAGTCAGAATACTCTATTCTTGAGGTAGACATACCCATGCTCAGGTGTGACAACAAGCATGGCTGCCAAATCAAGTACACTGCATATCCATGAGGAGTGTATATACATAAAAGCAATGGTCATGTCCATGAAAAATATACACAATGAATCTGTGTTAAAAGGAGATTGCATAGCCACAAAATAGATACATAGTGGATCTATGTCTCAAAATCAACGAAGGATGTCTAGAGACAAGAGCTGAATAACCGATCCTTCACAAGCACTAATGTTAGTAGAGTGGTACTATCCAAACATGAATCGGGAAACAACATAAAAAGGTGATGCTACTACATTCCCGAGGTCTTCAAATCAACCATGATTGTATGAGTCTACACTATGCGAATAGATGTGTTGAAGTCAAACACAATGAGACACTGTTTGATTACCGATAATTGATGTATATGTTTAACAAATGCAAGAAAGCCCACCGATAATGATAATGGGTGTCAAGGTACCTTGTACAATATAAAAAATGTGAATAAAGGTTTTGATGTCAAGGTGATGCTACTAATTCCCTACTCGAGAGAAATACGTGTCACAGTCGATAGGAAGAGATCCTCTGGAAGGAGGGAATTAATGCATCCCCTATCATCCAACATGAGGAGTAGCATAAGGCCAAATATTTGAAAGAAATCGAATGAAAAGATTGAAAGGATCCACTACGAAGTACATCTCTCGTGTGCAACAGATGGAAATAATGCACAAAAAATACCCTTTGAATAATGACCAATAATTAAGACTGTCGACAAATGTGAGAAATCATCGATGGGGAAAAATGGAATCCAAGGTACATGAAACCTGATGTGTGAATAATGTTCTTGCTGTAAATCACAAGGGAAACCACTTAGTCAGTGACCAATGATGAAATGTCTTTGCTGAGTATACAGACACCTATCAATGATGTAAATAGGGCCAGGGTGAAACTTTAGGTCAAACTCTCAAAGCAATGTGTCGTAGTTGATAAGAGTTGACCTGCTAGTAGGAAATCAATGGGGACCTTCCATACCAACACGATTATAGGACAATGATAATTTTGATTCTGAGAAGTACTTGAAATATTGTTATCGGAAAAATTGGTAGGTGCGGACACTAACTGATCTCCCTAGATCCACCTAGATCTAGAACAAAACACACCAGAACATGACGCTTTCCTTAAGTTTTAGATATTGAATTTACTAACTAAAGAGGGATGGGTGACATACCGTTTAAATGTTGCTTCCTCTCGCCATCGCCATCCTAGCTCCGATCCAACACTCATACAATGATGATCCTGCAAAAGAATGCAGCCAACCAAAGTGATAGTAATAGCATAAACTCAATATAAACCTATGTATGTGATCAAGGAATCATACAATAAAAAACAACAAGCTTTATAGGAAAGAATCATATTACTGTATCATATTAAATGTGAAAGAGAGATTACAACCATTGCCTTGATGTTGTAAGGTCCCTTCCAGCTATCCTTCGTTCCCCACACACTTTCACTCCAAGAATTATGAGAGAACAAATCTGATATAATATTCACAATCTATCTTGACAAAGTGGCTCATCTAGCCAAGCTAAAATCTCCAAAGCTCAATACAATCCAAGCTAATCCCAAAATCTCCAAAGCTCAAAATCTAACCTTCTCCATGAGAGCTCCTCTCCTTTTATAAGTTGAAGAGTATAAGGTGAGGAGGTTAGGATGATCCCACTAAATCATGAAAGCGAGTAAGATCCACACCATTCGGATGCCACCTCACCATGGAAGTTTCTCCTTCTAGAAGATTTGAGAAAACACTTATTTTTCCCATGTGTAGGAATTCTCGCACCCTGCGAACCTCTCGCAACCCAACTATGGTGCAACCTGCGAGAATCAGGCATTCTCGCACCCTGCCTATATAGCAACCTGCGAACTTCCTTTTTTACAGGGTTTTTACAAGGGAAAATGCAATTTCTTTTCTCAGGAAAAGTTCTTCTCCCTTCTCTCTTCAGGAACTCAGGCCACTGACCCCTCTGAA
>ML789134.1:315089-335400 GCA_009831015.1 Picea engelmannii | reverse complement strand
ATAATGGATTGAATGAAAGTTCATTCTATCAAGTTGGTGCCTATTTACAAGATGAGTCTTGTCATGAGGATTGGATTCCTCACATCTCAGTTGGATATGAGATCAACAAGCTAGGTCTTGTTATGAGGGTTGGATTCCTTATTTCTCAGTTGGATCTGAGAACTACAAGCTGGGTCTTGTATCATAGAGTTGGATCTCTCATATTCAGTTAAAGTTGGATATATTAAAGGATTGATTTCATTTGTATTCATCAAGTTAAATAAATAAAATAATGATATTTTATCTACTTCATACTGTTTGTGTTATACATGTTTATGAATAATTAATTGAACTGCATATATCTTATTAAGTTAATTTAGTTGATCTATGAAAGTGTGAAAAATAGCCAAAAGTTCCAAACACTGATTCACCCCCCCTCTCAGTGCTAGTGTGTGTTTCAACACATATAACATTGCAATGAACACAATATAGGAGGGAAAAAGTTCTCTTCTGTTATTGACAATATATGAAAGTTGGTTACAACCTGGTTCAACTTCCAACACTGGTTCAGAGCCAATTGCTCGGGTTCCTCCACAAGTCCTTCGAGCATCAAATAAACAACCAGGCTCTTCCTTAGATAACCCAATAAGGATAAGAACACAACTTATGGATATATAGGAGAGGAAGGTACACTAGAAAAGGAGTTTCCAAGTCAAGGGATGCTACTTAGAGCATGAAAGGATTAGGGAAGCTTGCTAAATCTCAATAATATAACCTTGCACCATCAAACTTGTCCTCATATTTTCCCTCAATGGTTCTTTTAAACCATCCCAAAGAGGTTGGGGAGGTTTAAATCCATTTAGTATGGAATCAAGGATGTTGGGAAATGAGCCCAACCAAAAAACCCGCCCGAAATTGTGGAAATATTTTATTTTTTAAAATTTTTGAGGGTATCCACGGGTTGTAAGCTTGCAAGGTGTGGATGTCTGTGTGTTTCATAAAGGAATCTGGTGGATATAAACAAATGTCAAGTTTTTTAGATGAATTTGATGAGGAAAGTTGAGATTTTACTTTATCAACCTAGGAAAAGGTAAGGCCATTTCTCAAATGCATAGGTGTGGAAATTTGTGCTCAAACAGATGCCCCCTAATGTGTAAGGTTAGAAGGGAAAAATGATCGTTAAAATACAATATAAATATGAGAGGCAAGGATGCAACGAAGTGAACTCATGAAGGTTCCTGAAAAACTGATCCAAAAACAGAAACCATCAGCAAAAATCGAGTAAGAGTATTCTCTTCCCAGGTCGGGCATACCCATGCTCAGGAGTGATGTAAGCATGGCCGCCAAAGAAAATACACCGTGGATCCATGGTATATATGAACATATGAGAAATGACCATGTCCACAAACAATACACAGTGGATCCATGTGGTATATATGAAGTATAAAGCATGGCCATGAGGAATACACAATGGATCCATGTGAAAGTAGATCATAGCCACGAATAGATACATAGTGGAGCTATGTCTCAAAATCAAGAACACAATATATCTGGGACCAATGATGTGAAAAATTTGATCCTATGCAAGTACCCATGTCTGTGGGGTGGTACAATATGTTGGGTAGGAGCACAAATGTGATGCTCATACTTCACTTGAAGTCTTCAAAACAATCCATTGTGGTACGAGTCTACACTATGTGAATAGATGTGTTGGGGTTGAACATAGTGAGACACCATTTGATTATCAGTCATTGATGTATACCATTAACAAACATGAGACAACCCATCGATGATGATAATGTGTGTCAAGGTACCATGGTACAATCTAACAAGTGTGAATAAATGAGATGATGTCAAACACCTGGTAGAATCTATCGAGCAAGGGACATTGATGTATTCTCATTGTCAATAGCAAGGGAAACTACCATTGATGACTGCAAGCCCCAAGGTACCAAATATGACTTTATATCCCTATCCCAGAGCAATATGTGCTGAAGTCGATAGGAAGAGATCCACTGGAAGGAAGGAATTAAGGCATCCTCCATCATCCAACACGCGGTGTAGCAGAAGGCCAAATATTTGGAAACACTTAGATGAACATATTGTAAGGACCACACCCAGGTATGAATCTGCCATGCACCATATGGAAATAGCGTATGACAAAGACTCTCTGAATAATATCCAATGATGAAGACTACTGGAAAACATGAGGAATCCACCAATGGGGTCAAATGGAAACCAAGGTACCGCATGAATCCCTATGTGTAATGATTGTTGTTGATGTTGAACATAAGGGAAACTGCTCAGTCAACGACCAATGATGGTATGTCATCTTCTGACTGCAAGGTCACCTATAAATGATGGAAATAGGCCCAGAGTGTGACTCTAGGTCATACTCTCAGAGCAATGTGTCTGAGTAGATAAGAGCAGACCCACCAGTAAGAAATCAATGGGGACCTTCTATACTAGCACGAATAAAAGACAATGATAATTGTAATGATGAGACAAAATTGACAGACATAGGAAGGCCAACTTGAGAGGACAAAGAGTTACTCCAAAATGGCTGAATCGAGATGAAACTTCCCTTGAACAAAAGCATGACACATTATGTGACTTAGGAAACATAACTATAAATGGGGGTACATTTGTGACACAGGAGGCATCAACAAACACTCCATATTGTTGGAAGAATAACCAACCATGGGAGATAATACTCAATAATGAGAAAAAGTCTCCTAAATCCACACTAGACCCAAAATTATGAGATACTGACTCAAGATTGTGCTTTGTTCAAGGGTGAAAAAACTGCTGCCAACAAAAGAGATGGACCCTTTCCCTCCTTATTTTTGGTATTTTTCATATTATTTAATCCTGAAAAGGAATAAAAGAATGCTATAGTTCAATGGAGGAAACGAGTATCGCAGGTAGTCAAACTAGTTCCAAAGTGCAAGGAACATACCTATGCTCAATGGAAGGAAAACATGTGCATGATAAGGACACTGAGGGGAAGTTTCCTCTAGGGATACAATGTCGAGTCACAAAGGCATAGATTTCAAGGCTGGGAGTTGATAGGAATGCATAAGCAATGGGTTCAACAACAACATGTTGTAGCTGACATTATGTCTAAAAGCGCGAGATGTCTATATGGAATGAAATTGGAACTCAACCACATGTTCTTTTTCATAAATTTAGTCTCCCGAGCCCGAAAAAGAGTAAAACAATACCAAGGAGAACTCTTCTAGCCAAAGTTGACTAGAGTATTCCTTTTTCGTGATTAGTCCAATCAGTTCGAAAAATGGGTAAACTTGCATCAAATAGACATCCTTTCTAATCCATTTAACGAGTGTGAAAGAAAACAATCTCACTCGTCAATATTTTAATTTTTAAGGAGTCTCAAAAGAGCTTAATTGAGACTCCATAATGGGGGGAGTCCTGTAGGTAATATCCAAAAGAAGATTGAGTAAGAAGAATGAAGTTCGAACACAATGCCATGGCGAGGATAAACAAGACTCCCAATCCTAACAAAACAATTGCAACATGAGCACCATAATACAAAAGGATTCTAGACTAGAGCGCCCATGGAAGGTAGGCTCTACCATTAAAAAAACAACGTTCTTAAGCAGATGAAAAGGTTCTGTCACTTGTTAATGGGGTCGACCCTAGGGTAAAGAGATAATGGCGACTAATAATGAAAATTTTTTAGGTGGATGAAACCTATACTAAATTCCAGTTACGAAAACATCACCTACCCAGAGTCTTGAGAAAGACTCAATCAATAGACGATAAGGGACCAAAAATATCCAAAGTATAGATTTAAGACCTGCAAAGATGACATCAAAACTACAAGGGCTTGCCATTAGTTGATTTTTTTGGAAAAAATAGTAAACTATAGAAAGTGGGTTTGAATTTTTTTATTATTATATAAAATAGGGATATTTTACCAATTTACCAATTCATTTTTACCATTTCACCAAAAATTACCCAAATTGGACAAAACCCTTGAAACTTCCTTTGAATATTCCCAGAGCTTGGAGAAATGAAAACCCCGACCACTTGGATCAAGTAAGTGCTCATCCCACTCTCTTCATTTTCATCCTTTTAATTTCAAAATTTTCATGAAAATTTGAGGGTTATCCCTCCCTTTTTGCATATGTATCTGCCCATCCACGGGTTGCCCCAAAGTGAGGCGTGGATGTCATTTCTTGGTAGAAATACCAGACACAGATATCCATGGCTGTTATCAAATAAAGCCACGGATGCCTAGATTTACTTTGAAAAATGAAGGACTAACTCTCTTTTCCTTTGAATTTTTAGGCAGGATGTTTGTCCAATGGAGGGAACATGAACATGAAGAGGTGGATCGGATAATATTTGACGATGATGATGCCAAACAAGCGCTCCAAAAATGTGGCATGTACAATTTTTTTCAAATTGGTGGTATGAGAGCCCAAAAGAGACTGTCAAATCTCCTAATTGACTATTGACACCTATATGTAGAATCATTCATGCTTGGGGGGAAATCACTGACGATCACTGTCGAAGATACATACATCATCACAAGCTTGTCCCACTAAGGGGAAGTACCCAAATTCCAATCTCGTGGGGGAGGTGGACGAAACATCAATGATTATATAAATGAATGCTGTGATAATGACACAAAGAAAAGTTGATCCTGATTATTTTCGGCACGAAATGAGATCGGAGATATAATAAAGATATGCACAGAGATATCACAGATGTTCAATAATATAACATAAATGTATAAGAGATGCAACCATAACCACAGATATACAGTAATACACGATTTCTATTAATGAAAGAAATGTACAGAGACTGTAAAAAATACAGAGTGAAAGACTCGCTAGAATGGTGGCAGCTTATCTCTGAGAAGAGATGTGACGACTACTCTCATTCGCAAGAAGATGATTAAAATGAGGCTCTGGAGGCCTTTTTACAATAAACAGGAATGCCAAAAGTCCTAGACATCCAAAAATATAACCCTAGGAGATGAAGCGCCAAAAGTCACGTGGGCCCCATTTGAGTAAGTGAGTACATCAACTTCCCAGGGTTGTAACTTTTGCATACGATCTCCGTTTTAGGCGTGTGATAGCTCGTTGGAAAGGTATCATTGAGGAGATTCATTTTGGGGGCTCAATTATGCCTTTGAATATCATTGAGAACCTAGATCTTGAAAAACCTTCATTTGGGCCCTCAAAATGGCCCCAGAAGTTAAAACCTGCTAAAAATAGTAAATTGCCAAAATTGCCAGAAAGTTGTTTTGAGCCAGTTGGAAAAGGTGGGTGGCCACCGATATCCACCTGGATCAAAAGTGGTTCCTAGGTGCCTATCAAACACATCACCAATCTAAGTCTCCGAGTCATATTATACACCACAGTCCGCATTGTGGGATCCAAATCCTTGCACTTGGATTCTTGGGCCCAAATGCAACATGGGGTTGAGTGCTTGAGGCCGACCATGTTTAATTGAAGTATAACCATGTTGAATGGCATGGAATCTCAACTTACAGACTGCAAGTTAAGAAAGAACAAGAACTTTGGATTTGGTAGCACCCTTTTCATGTTTTTCTTTGAGAGGGTGCTCATGATGAGCCCAAAGACTCATATTTGAGGACACTTACGACTATGGCCTGCCATGGTCTGATGGACCAAGTTTCTTGCCCGTCTAGGAGGATGGAAATTGTCTAACCTATTTGTTGATGACTTCTTTTCCTAGTGGAAGTGTCAGATCCCATTTATCGAGGACTATCCATATGTTGGGATCGATTATACCCACAATCCTAACTTCATCATTCCTCCTAGTGACAAGCTTGAGGATACATGTAAATTTTATTTTATGTTATTTAATTTTTATTTTTTGATTATTTATTATATGTACAAAATAAATCTTTCTACCTTTTTGGTGAGATCCATAGTGTTAATCTGTGCTTCTTGAAATGTGTAGATAGAGGACATGTGAGACCAACAGGCGTTCCATGACACATTCATTGGGGCAGAGAGGAGGCCGGGCCTAGAAAGGATGTAGCGAGGACTCTACGGAGCATGGTAACGAACTTGGAGGCTTTGACACGTTCCATCCCCATGGCTACTATATATGACCTTCCTGTACAGATGAACATCATGTAGTAGGAGTACCTTGGACATGGGTATGTATGTTCCAACATCTAGCAAATAATGTACTTTGTTATGACAGGGTTCACTGACCTTAGGCATAGAATATTATGTGCAGATAGCACCATTTTGTATTGCTATAGATTCGGGGCTAGTAGCCCAAGATTTTGTATTATGGACCTCATTTTGGACACATACACACATAACTATTTTTGTGTGTTATTTTTGTATTTTTAATTGCGAATGTCAAATATTTACATGGGTGAAATGGGTGCTTATGTGATTAATGATACAAATTCCAATCTAAAATATAATTAACACATGCATCAACTACTAGATTAACATGACTAGGAACATGCTCATAAGTAATGAATTCAAATGATCGTTCTAAAATATGTACCCTAAGGAAATGACACAACAAGATCAAATCATGGATCCAGTATAAACCATTCAACTATGAAACCACCAACTGAGAATCTAAAAAAACATGAACGAATTGAATGTCATGCGATAAAGCATCTCATAAAAGCTCGATAACGACACTATATTTGACAACATTGTTGGTAGTTTCTCTGAGACACACACCTCCAATGGACATTAGCTGGATAATAGGTGAATAAATCACCCAAGATTCAAAAGACAAGTTTCAAGAATGGTGACTGACACTGTCAGCATATACAATATAAACTGATGATTCCTCGGGCATATTCCACACAACAAAAGCACATAATCATTAACACGCAAAGACACAAAACCGCTAAGAAAATCTATGTACAAAGTAAACATTATTTATAGAAGGACTAGTACTCGAGCCGCGAGGCTCAAGTATAGTACTTTTACAGGTAGAGCCCATTTCCAGGCTTCGACAACTCATTACCCTCAAAATATACTAGCTCATAAGATCCCTTCTCCAACACCCATCACACGATATATGGACCGTACCACGTAGGGTTGAACTTTCCTGCCCTAGGGCATCCTTATCCTCGTCATACACTAAGACAAGGTCTCCTTCGGAGAACAACCTAGGATGAACAAACTTGTCATACTGAGACTTGAATCTTTTCTTATGTGCTTCATTTTCCATTGTCGCATATTGACACTGCTCATCAATTTGTTCAAGGTAAACAAGATGTTCTTCAAGCTGAGTCTTATCCGGGAGGAGCTCGATAGAGATATTAAACAAAGGGATTTCTCACACAATCGACAAGATTCCCTCAACTCCACGGATGAGTTGAAAAGGCAAGAAACCCGTTGCATTCTTAAATGAGGTTCGATAATCCCATAATGCCAGATACAACATCAAGTTCCAATTCGTTCTGGTCGATTTGATTGTTCTTCTATTTATCATTTTTAAATATTTGTTGATGCCTTCAAACTAACCGTTATCTTGAGGATAGTATGTAGACGAGTGCTCCTACCTAAAACCCAATTTTTGTGCTAACTCTAACATCATGCGGTTCTGAAAGTGACTGCCATGGTCAGTGATAATCTCCCTCGGAACCCCAAACCTGCGATAACCTCATTAAAAATGAAAAGCACTGCGGTTTCTCGATCATTAAAAAATGTCAGCATGGCTTCAACCCACTTAGTGAAGTAGTCCACGAACATTATAATGTAACAATGCCCCCTAGATGAAGCTGGGTGGCATGTCATAAAATCTACCCCCCACTTGGTTAAGGGGCTGACACTAATGACAGGAAACATGGGAGCAAGGTGCACACACATATTATTTGTAAAAAATTGACAAGGATGGAATCTCTTGACCATGTCAATACAATCCTTAAAGATCATGGGCCAGAAATAACCGACGCACAATTTTTTTTGGGTTGTTGCCAACCATGATAGATGACCGCCACACGCTTCACCATGATAGTCATTTAAAACTACTTCCGCCTCTTCGTGAGTGAGGCAGTGATGAAGTCTCGAGTCTACCCCTCATCAATACAATGTGTCAGTGATGATGAGATAGGTCTTAGCCATATGACGAATCCGTCGTTTCTCATCTCGTGAATAGTGCGGGGGAAACTTCAAATTCTAGAGATATATAAGGATATCTCTGTACCAAGGGTCAAAATAAGAGATGAGGAAGATGGGATCATTAGGGAATGAGTCAACGACCTATCTCTCCTCATTCTCAACCCAAAAATCTGACATTAATTTGAAGAAGACCAAAGAATTCTTATATTTCCCGAGGCAAAATCCAAATCGAATTCTTGAAGCACCACAATCCATTTGTTGTACTTCCTACCAACAATTCACCGAGTCAAAACATATTGAAATGGATTCACAGTGATGAAGACGGTTGTCTTGTGCAACAAAATATAATGATGAATACGCTGGACACCATGAAATGCTGCCAAGGCTAGTTTCTCTACATGAGAGTACTTAAGCTCGATACCTAACAATGCACAACTCAAGTAGTATATGGAATGCTCTTGGAGATCATCATCTTCTTGCACCAAAAAGTCTCGATTTTAATCAGGGGGACTCATCAAATAATTCAAAACTAAGGATTTCTTTAATGCATCTAAATAGCGTTGTTCCAGTTCATCCCAACAGAATGGGACCCCCTTCTTCAAAAGGCACATGAAGCCTTTCGTGATATTGGCATATTTAGGCACAAACCTTCGAAGGAAATTCACCTATCCTTGTAGGATTTGAAGTTGTCATATTGTACGCGGGGGAGGCAACTGACTTATTACCTCAGCCTTTAAGGGGTCAACCATGATCCCTTTCGTCGAAATGATGAATCCCAAAAGACATCCATAAGTCACACAAAAAATGCACTTATGCGGATTCAATCAGATTTGGTAGTAAGGAAACCTTTCGAAAAGAAGGCAGAGGTGTAAGATATGTTTATATCTTTTTCACGAATGATCCATAAGATCATCCAAATATGCCTCCACTATGTGCTTCAAATCATGGAAGGAAAACATCATAGACCGCTGAAACGTAGCGCCAGTGTTTTTAAGGCCAAAAGGCATCTTCTTATAAGCGAAAGTTCCCCAAGGATAGATGAAAGTTGTCTTGTGTTGGTCTTCTGGTCGTATCTCAATCTGGTTATAACCCAAAAAACCATCCATAAATGAAAATATTTCACTTCTTGTGCACTCGTCTAAAATTTGATTGATAAATGGCCTAGGGAAGTTGTCTTTTGGACAAGCTTTATTCAAGTCCCAGAAATCCATACATACATGAATCATGCCTTGCTTATTATCAACCTAAAATAAGTTGGAAACCCATTCCATCAAAGGGATTGGATATATGAAGCCAACTAATTTGAGCAACTTCTCTACCTCAACTTTGATCATTGCTTCCTTCCTAGGATTTACTGGTCGCAACTTTTGTCAAACCAATTTGATATTATCATAGGTTCAAATATCATGTTGAATTATCTGAGGATCTATTCCAGACATCTCCTCATACGGCCAAGCAAACACATCTCAAAACTCTTTAAAAAGAGTCATATAGTGACAGATCTCATGTTGAGAGCATTTCGCTCCAACGAAGACATTTTCAATGACGTGAAGGTTCTTATAAATTTTAATTGGGATGGTTTTCGATATATTTTCCATGTTCCCTTGGGTGTGGACACTGTGTCTAGCCAAGGGGTTCACCATCTGATTGAAAATACTACTCACAACTGACCTAAATTATCCTTTCCATATGAATGTTCTCAGGGATAAAAAACGATCTATCATGCATATTCGCCTAGAGCCTTTTGGCTCCATTCATTTCCTCAATGATAGCTTCGTTTGAGGGAAAGACAATGTCAAGACAGTCTTGGGAATTTTAAGAATTTTGAGCCCAAATAGGCTCCGAAAAAAGATCATCCTCCTCTGTCAATGAAGGAGTTTGGTCAGGGTCTAGAGTGGCCCACTGAATGGATTGGTAAGTGAACTCAACTGTAGACAAAGCTACTACCATCCCAGTTTTAACGAATTGTTGACCCACACCAAACAAAAAGTATAGCATCCACAGATCATGTAAATATGATGTTCTAAATGAATCGACCCTTGAAGCAAAAGCCGATGGACTTGACTATTGATAGTTGAATGGACTCGACTATTGATAGTTGACTGGGGAAGACCGAAGATACAAAATCGATGTGGAAAAATCAAAATATCCCATGAGAGAAGGATACATCCCATAACTGATACTATGAGTTTCCGACTGAGAGTTTTTCGATTCATGGAATTGTGGATCCAGGGTTAGCCGCAACCTTAGAAAAGTTGAAAGGCACCTGGTCGATGGTTATAATTCTTCCCTTATGGAGAACGAATATAACATGAAATACCAACAAGATGACATCTATCATGGCATAAGAACAACTCCTCCCTAGTAACAAGTTATAGTCGAGTGACACATCGACTACTTCAACCTCTACACAGATGGATTTTCCTCCTAACTTGACTGGAAAAGAAGAAATAAGACCATGGGGTAGGAACGATCGTCCAACAAAAGCCATCAAGAGATTCGAGGAAGGGGTAAGCTTTGGAGAACCAATATCTTTCCAACAAGACAAGGAAATTACACACATCAAAGATCCTTCATCAATGACCGTCCTACAAATTAGATGATTATTAGAAAAAATGTTGATCTGGAAGGCCACATGATAGGGAAGATAAGGCTTGACATCACTGGCATCGAACTTTGTTATGAGCTGACTAGCAGAGTCAACAACTCATATGGAAGACAACGACGTAGCGTGGGGTAAATTCCAAAGCAGAAATTTCACACTGGTATTGAGGCAAGTCTTAGACGATAGAATAGTTGGGGGTAACTCTCGCATTAGGATTGTGTGTTCTTCATTTGTATACACCCTTAGGCATGCACTACACTGTCTCTTTCTCAGGTTTCTCTATGTGTAGAGGTGCATGATCCTATGCATATTTTTTTCTTTTGTCTATCGACTATGGGTTACTATAATCATTATTTCTAGTCTACAATTCAATGGACTCTATATTCTTATGACTAAGCATTCTCACGAATCCATCATATCCATCCGTCTAGGGTGCATTTGACGTGCCCCCTTGCTGTTTGGAGTTGGAAGAACCACCCTGTAAGTTCTACCCTTGTGGGAAAGGGTTGTTCAACACAA
Organism: Picea engelmannii; assembly: GCA_009831015.1. NCBI lineage: Eukaryota > Viridiplantae > Streptophyta > Pinopsida > Pinales > Pinaceae > Picea > Picea engelmannii. The sequence goes on along the minus strand of ML789134.1, from coordinate 324,192 downwards.
CAATATGTTGTTGTTGTTGTTTCAAATTCATAAGGTGATGGGATTCTTCCATTTTCGGGCATTGATGTGTAAGATTATCATCCCCACAAAGCTTACATGGGAACTTCGCCTTCCTTTTTTCATCTTTTTCCCTCTCAACATTCTTATAAGGTTTCTTATTATTTCCCCCACCACCTTTCTTACCCTTTCCTTTCTTGTGTTTGGGATATTGAGGGCCCTTTTGAGTCTTCGAGTACAAAAAATGTACATTCGACGACTGGTTGGTGGGGGAGGATGAGCCAGGGGCTGGACCAGCCACAAGCTATTTGATAGCCAATTTTTGCATTTGGTTTGTGACCAGATTTGCAACTTTACTTTGTGTGAAACCCACAATTCCATTGACATGTGGATCTAAATTTGTTTTTTTCAAGTCGAGAGTAGAAATCCGTGCATCTTACATAATCTCATAGAGCATGCCATATTGAGTGTAAATAAGCTCTAATTGTTGCGTGCTAGAAATCACTTGGTCTTTTGAAAATAGTCTCAAAGTCACAACGTCCTTTCAAATGTATGGGGGTAAGGATTTCAAGAACCACTCAAGGATAAACTCTAGTGGAACTGTTTCTTTTATCAAGCTCTTCCATCTCCTCCTTTTTCGAATGTGATTGGAAATGTGCGTAGCCTTGTCATGTTCAAAGTTGGCTAGAAATTATGTATCGACATCATACCAAACAAGGAGTTGGAAGTGGTTAAGGAACACCATGGCTAAGTCACCAAACATCATGTATTTTTCCCTTTCTAGTTCTATGTACCACTTGGCAGTGCCACCAGTGAGAGTGCGCTGGAAAATATGCAAGCGAATTGAGTTGTCATTCAACAAATTAGACGAACAACACAAATGGAATGTCGTCACGTGGTCTTGTGGATATTTGCCACTTTTCCCTTTGAATTTAGGTATGTATGAAGGTAACTTGGTTAGGACCATATGCCAACTAGGATGATGAAAGATATGGTCATTCATCAACTTGAATATGTATGGAAAATGCAACATTTCCAGAAATGGTATCCTGGCCTGCGAGATTTACTGATTAGCAGCTTGAAAATAGGACCTTGGATTATAACTAACACCAGGTTTCCAGAAAAAGTTCATCGAAGGACCAGGGCTTTGGATAAAACCTTATTGACCCTGGTAGAACAAAGGAAAACCTCCACCCATCTGGTTCTTGAAAGGAAAACCGAGGTTGCCCGCAGTGAACCCCCCTTGGGAAGGAAAGACCCCAAGCATGGGGTTAAACTGATCAGGAAATGGGTTTCCCCCTTGTGACATCCCTTGTGTGGGATTCCATTAGCCTTGGAGAGGGATACCCCCCAACGACATCCCTTGCAAGGAGGAAAGTCCTTGCATGGGAACAAATTGACATAGGAAGGGGTTTTCCCCTGCCAAAACTAGAGACGAAGTGAAAGGGTTACTCCCGAACCCACCATAAAATGTGAATGGGATCGAAGTGGATGACATACTAGTGGATTGAGATATACTACCCATAGAATTTCCCCAGCCCTAGGAGGGGTTAGGGTTGGAAGACGAGAAATCCTCGCTCTCGACGAATGGGGAATACATAGGAATATAAACTCCACCCCAAGGAAATGCTTGGTAAGGAGCCAAAGTGATCCTTGAAATGAAACTCGACGCATGGGATGTTGACTGATAAGGATACGACATGTTTATCACGTCCATCGATGACATACCATGTGAAAAAACATTTGTTGTTGATGGTAGAGATGCAACTAAACTCATAGATTTGGTGGGACCAACGACCAACGAAGGAATACTGCTGGTCAGAACGACAACACTTGAATGACTTACAACAGTTGTTTGAGTAGACACACCGAGAGGAAAGATCCCTCTAGTGACAATCATCGTGGTGGGATTTACAAGGAATCACAACGCAGACACTGACATAGTGCTGTCCATAATAGTCCAATGAAGAGGGACACTATCAAAAATATCTGATCTGGGAGGTGGAATGATGCAGTTGCACCCTCACTGGTACGTCCGCTTCCTCAGGACCTTATTCTTCTTCCTCGGCCCGAAGAACTCAACGGTTCTTCTATTTCCCTATCAGGAAATCTGCACCCCACAGGTTCTCCTGGGCGCGATCCTCCTTTCTTTGCTTTCGGAGGATTGGAACTCGCGACTTCGCGAGTCCAACAGTCAAGCGCTACACCTTCGAATCCCCGAGACCTGACACCTTAGTCAACGCTGACTTTCTCTCCGTCTATCGAGACTTTGACTCTATCGCGACTTTGCTACTCGCGATACCAAGCCCTCGGATTTCTAACTCCCGATACCCGATGCGCCGAAATGCCGATACGATCCTATCGCGCTTTCGCGACTTCGCCACCTCGCGTCCTCATGACTTGGAGTTCCCAATACTCGGGCTTCCATTTTGTGAACTCCCAAGTTCACGAGATCTCTCGATCTTTGCCACTTGTCTTCCACTTCTTCGACTCCTTGTAGCCCACACTGTCTACGCAACTTTCAGGATATCGCCTATCACAATATCGAGATTCTTGTTGTGAACCTCTGGAGCTTCACCTTGCGAGTCCCCGATACACGATGCCACGTGTAGGCCTGACGACTCCTTCTGACTTGGATCAATGGCTCTGCTCCCTCCTGGGCTTTGAATCCCTCAGACGTTCTCGTCATAACCTCCTCGCACCTTCGTGAGATCCGACGGTCCATGGAACTTTGCAAAGCCTCCTCAAAGGATTTCGACCGTCCTCTCTTTACCAAATGGGTTTCTGCGAAATGAACACAATACTTCGCCATGAAGACTTGTTCACCTGCACGTGAGGTTTCAACACTTGCTCGAACACTTCAATGCAGGATTCCTTTGTGCAATCCCTCGATGAATTCAAAGGCCTACTCCTCCTGAGCTTGTTCTCGACTTCTCAAGTCCTTTTGAGAACTTCTTGCACGCACTCCTCGCGGCAAATATTCAACGATGTCTAAGTGTTGAAGGCACTCGACTCTGCGTACTCCTGCAACAGCAGTCTTCCAATACTCTGCTCAGAATCACAACTCTGAGACTTCTCCCTGGCCTGCACACTCCTTGCACGGCACTGTGCCCAACTACACCTTCGAAGAAATGAGAACAAAAGTTATCTCTAATGAACCCTTCTGTCAAGGCACTCCTTGCGGACAAATTCGACTGCACTCCTTGCAGAAATTCTCTGGTTCAAAATAGAGAAACATTTGAAACTAATTTACTCACCCTCTCAGACTTCAATTCAACCATGAAATCACATACACAACATATAAAAGAAAATGTATGGCAGGAAGCAAACATTGATGAGCATAACATCAACATACAGAGAATAGACACATAACCATGGTTTTGAAACAAAGCTTTCTTCTATTAATTCAAATGTATGTACATGGAGTGTTCTTCATACAATTCTCTTCTTGCTTCAATGCTCTAATGTTACAATGATACAATGAGGGTGTCTATATCCTGTTTCCCTCTTACGCTCTAAAGCTATCAAATCTAGAATTAAATATTCTATCTACTTTACATTAAATATCTTAAATGCCTCATCTACCTAAGGACGAGAGCTATCTGCTCAAGGTCCATTACAATATACAAAGTGTGCCTTCATAAATGGCTTCCTTAAAGACTTTCGCAACAATCCCAAAGTGTTTCAAAATTTGTGCTGGCTTATCCAACTGTCTCCAGCCGCCGCGCTGGCTCGCTTGACGAGTTGGAGATGCTCCTGCATCATACTCCTCGGCTTGAAAACTTTCATGGGCTCCTGTCCATGAGCTCCTGCACGGTCTGTCCATGCTTCTGTATTTCAGCTTTAGTCTCCCAGCTGACATCTTCCACTGGATGATTCTTCCACTTGACCAGATACTCAAAGTATTCTTTTCTTCTGGTCTTCTTACCCACTCTCTTGTCCAGTATGCATTCCATCTGTGGTTTTTTTGCAATCGACATCTGCTTCATCCACTGGATCACTGGTTGCTCAGTTGCAGTCTCTGCTTCTCCAACCCTATATGGGTATAAATCTACGATGTTGAATATCGAAGATATTCCGATGCCATCCGGAAACTCGATTTCATAAGCATTCTCTCCGAATTTCTTCAGGACCTGCATGGCCCGATTTTCTTCATTTTCAGCTTGTTGTATGTTCCCCTTGGGAACCTTTCCTTCCTCAAGTGTGCCAGAACTAGATCACCAACTTCAAATTGAAGCTGTCTCCGATGCTGATCTGCTCTGCGCTTATATTCCTGGTTTGAATCTTGCAGTCGCTGCTTCACTCTGCTGTGAAGTTCCTTCATCGCCTCAACGAATTCTTCTGCACTAGTGCTGCTAGTAGCAGTCTGTTCTGAATCCATCAATTCAGAAACTCCTCTCGGTTGCATCCCATATACAACTTGAAATGGACTTTTACCTGTACTTCTGTTCACCGAATCATTGTATGCAAACTCTGCTTGTGGCAATATGCTATCCCAGCTGCTATGGTGCTCTGTCACCAAGCTCATCAGCAAGTCTCCCAGACTTCTGTTGACCACTTCCGTTTTTCCATCTGTCTGAGGATGATAAGCAGAACTAAATGCCAAGTTAGTTCCTAGATTCTTCCATAGCGTCCTCCAAAAATGCCCTATGAATTTTGTGTCTCTGTCCGAAACTATGCTTTTCGGCAATCCATGAAGTCAAATGACCTCCTTGAAAAATAGGTTCGCGATGTGAGTCGCATCGCTGGTCTTCTGGCATGGGATAAAATGTGCCATCTTTGAAAACCTATCCACCACCACAAAGATGGAATCTACACCTCTTTGTGTCCTCGGCAAACCCAATACAAAATCCATGCCGATCGCCTCCCATGGCCTCTTTGGTATAGGCAATGGCTGATAAAAACCTACATTCTTCTTTCTCCCCTTCAAATGCTGGCAAACCCAACATCTGTCAACGAAACTCTTTACATCTTCTCGCATTCTTGGCCAAAATTATGACTCATTCAATTTCGCGAATGTTTTGTCATGGCCAAAATGTCCTGCTAAGCCCCCACTGTGTTTTTCCTTCAACAGGTTCTCCCTCATGGAGCAATTTGGAATACACAGTTGATCGCCTATGAACAACAATCCCTCTTGGATCATATAATCTATCCATGGGCTTCTGTCTCTGAGAACTAGATTCTCAGCTGCTTCATACGCTTCTCCAAAATCTGCATCACCTGCGTACATATCCCTGAGATTTTCAAAACCCAATGTCTTGACTCAGAATTCCTGCAGCACCAAACACTTTCTGCTCAAAGAATCAACCACTTTGTTAGCAGTTCCTAAAATGTGTTTAATCACAAATGTGAAATTCTGCATATACTCTACCCATTTAGCATGTTTCCGATTCAACTTCTCCTGTTGACTCACAAACTGTAATGCATGATTATCACTGTACAATACAAATTCTTTCGGGATCAAGTAATGCCTCCACTTCTTTAATGCCTATATGATAGCATAAAATTATTTATCATACGTGGAGTATTTCAGCTTTGCCTCATCCAACTTCTCACTGTAATATGCAACTGGTCTGTCTTCCTGACTTAAGACCGCTCCTATGGAAAAACCTCTTGCATCACATTTCACCTGAAATGTTTTCTGGAAATCCGGTAACACCAAAACCGATTGTTCCATTATCTTCCGCTTCAATAGATTGAAGGTCTTCTCAACCTCTGCTGTCCAATGAAAAGACTTATGCTGCTTCTTTATTGTGTCCATCATCGCTACGCTAATCCCACTGAAATTCCCGATGAACTTTCGGTAGAAACTAGCCAAACCATGAAAACTTCTCACCTCGAAAATATTTCTCAGTGATGGCCAATTCTTGATCACTTCTACCTTATCCAGATCCATCCTCAATTCATTCGTCGAAATAACAAAACCCAAGTAAATGAGCTCTGTCTTCATAAATGAGCACTTCTTCATATTAATCAATAGCTTCTCCTGCTGTAGCTTTCTCATTACAATGGCCAAATGCTTCAGATGTTTAGCCTTCGTCTTGCTGAAGATTAGTATATCATCCAGATATACGACGAAAAATTTCCCAATGAATTCCCTGAGGACTTCATTCATCAACCTCATAAAAGTACTTGGTGCATTTGTCAAGCCAAACAACATGACTAGCCATTCATACAGTCCTTCGTTTGTCTTGAAGGCTGTCTTCCACTCATCGCCTTCTCTCATGCGAATTTGGTGATATCCGCTTTTCAAGTCAATCTTTGAAAAATAATTTGCCCCGCTCATGCAATCCATCAGATCATCCATCCTCGGCAATGGGAACCTGTACCTGATGGTTATTTTGTTGATTTCCCTTGAGTCGGTACACATTCTCCAGCCTCCGTCTTTCTTCGGACTGAGCACTTTCGGAACAACACACGGACTCAAGCTTTCCCTGACCAATCCTTTGTCCAATAGCTCCTGGACCTGCTTCTTGACCTCCTCATTTTCGTGCGGCGTCAACCTATACGCAACTTTGTTTGGAAAACTTGCTCCTGGAATGAGGTCTATATGGTGACTCACACTCCTCATCGGTGGAAACGAACGAGGTAATTCATCCACTACGATATCAACGAACTCTTCCAGCAGTTCCTGAATCTCATCTGGTAGATCATCCACTCTTGTGCTAGTCAGAACAATTCTCGGCTTTCTGACTACAAAGAATTGTGGGTCTTCCTTCTTCTCCATCTCTGTAAGAAGTTCCTTCCCACTCATGAGAAGTATTGTGTTGTTTACTTTCGGTTTCACCTCCTTATCCTTTATCGGAAGTAACCTATATGTATGCCCATTTCATGAACTACATTTCTGTCATATTTCCATGGTCTACCCAATAATAAGTGGCAAACATCCATGGGAATGACATCACAGAGTACTTTATCATTATACTCCCCTATCTTGAATTCAACCAAGCATTGTTTAGTGACACTCACCTGATGTCCCTTCTGTAGCCATGAAACTTTGTATGGACTCGGGTGATCAGTTGTCTCCAGTTCCAATTTTTCCACCATCTCGGTTGAAATGAGATTATCCATGCTACCACTATCAACAATAACCTTGCATACCCAATCCTTGGTCTTGCAAGATATCCTGAACAATCTGGTCCTTTGTGCTGAGTCCTCCACCTCTTTCCCAGGTGTTAAGGGATCTTTACGCATCATCATCGACCTTCCACCTTCTACGTCTTCTGTCTCAACATCCCGCCTCTGCGCCTCGGTGATGTGAGCTTATCCAATGTCTTTCTTTTTCTCTGGACACTCGAACGACCTGTGCCCATTTTTCCCACATGTGAAACATGTGATCACTCCACCTCGGCCTCTTCCTCTACCTCTGGTATGAGGAAAAGTATTTGCATCATCATAATCTCCTCTCTGCTCATTATGCTGCCCTCTCTGTTCAATGGATGGTTGTCCTTGCTGTGAGGTTCCACCTCTTTTAACTCTACCCTGAGGCTTCTTCCATTCCTCCTTGGGATTCTGGTATTTATCCTGGGAAATGGCCTTGCCTTTGGGCTGGCTTCTGCCTCGCCCTCCCTGACCTTGCTTACGACTCAGCTTCTCCTCGGCTTTCAGAGCCATTTGGTAAGCATCCCCCGCCGTCCTGATGGTTACCATGCTCAATTCATCCTGAATGTCGTATCTCAGACCATTCAGATATCTGGCAACCTTTTCATCATCGCTCTCCCGATGACCTGTTCTGATGTTTAGTCGATAGAATTCCTCAGTATATTCTTTCACTGTCATCAGCTTCTGTCTCAGGTTCTGCATCCTCCTGAACAAAGTAATTTGGTAGTCCCTTGGGATGAACTTCACCTTCATCTTCACGATCATTTGATCCCAAATCTTGATCTTCGTCTTGCCTTTGCAGCGTCTATCAGCTTGTAGCTCATCCCACCATAATGCTGCATGTCCTTTCAAGTGCGTGACAACATGCTTGACTTTCTTATCCTCTTTGATATCTTCATAATCGAAGTAGGTGTCAAGAGCTGTAATCCAATCCAGTATCTCTTCTGCATCCAGATTCCCTTCATAGACTGGAATGTCCATCTTCGCCTTCGCACCCATTCTGGCGATAGCTTTAATTAATCGCTCAGTTGATGCATCTTCGACTCCAACGTCCTCCTCGTGTTCAGCCTCAATTTATCTCTTGGAATCACTGAGATCCCTTGCACTAGCTATGCGTCTTTGAGATGTTTCCATCTCCTCAAGTCTTGCTCGAAGATCTCTCATCTGTCTCTCCATTTCTGGATTTCCTGCTGGCCTACCTCTTCTTCGCACCTCCCTATCTTCTGGGTTAGGTTATTGTCTTTCTCTTCTGGGTGGCATGGTGAATTTCCTCTTCTCTTCTACAGAAAGCAAAGAACTTCCCGCTCTGATACCACTTGACGCAGTCACACCCTCACTAGTACGTCTGCTTCCTCAGGACCTTCTTCTTCTTCCTCGGCCCAAAGAACTCAACGGTTCTTCTATTTCCCTATCAGGAAATCTGCACCTGTAATGGCCAGTTTTAATTTAACATCTAGTAAATCTACCAAAAATACAATAATTTCTACTAGGTTTATGAAAGTTCAATAATTCCAAAATATTTTAACACTTACACATGTAAATTTATCAATGAATAATAAATTTAATATCTAATTAAAACAATGCATAAATTTGAAATAAATACCTGAACCTGATGCTATTAACCTCCGTTTGCCCGCCGCTTGCTTCCTTCTCGCTTCTACAAAACACTACCCAAAACTGTCCTCCCTGCCAACTAGGTAGCTCCCTAGCCCCAGGATATCAACGGATATCCTGGCCCTCCTTGCCTAAAACCCCCAGCAACCCCGGTGCATTGATATAATCTCACTCCCAATCTTCACTTCTCTCTGCAATACTCAGAGCTCCCAAAATCCATCCCCCAACTCCCGTAGAATGCCTCCCGCCCAAATCCTTCCCTTCCTTATCCCTCCTTCACCGACTCTCCTCCCCCTCATTAATTTCCTTATCTCCCCCTTATTAATTTCTTATCCCATTCTTTAATGCCTTATCCCCCCTTCATTAATATCTTATCCCTTTCTTTAATGCC
>ML789134.1:281293-293967 GCA_009831015.1 Picea engelmannii | reverse complement strand
CGAGACCCTTTGTTTGAAAGGCCGTGTGCTGGGGTGATGGGTTAATGTGGGCTGTGTTTGGAGATTCCTCTGGATTATCTTGTAAAATTGCATATTTATTGCTGGTGGAAGGGTCTTTACTTACCTGAGCTGGTTGCTTTCTGCTGCCCTGTCATCTGCGCCCTACCTGTTGCGTGAATCCATCCTTGTCTTGGCCATTTTCTGGTTTCCCCTCCTTGGGCGTGTTGTTGAGTGGGCATTCCCTGAAGAGATGTCCATGCTCATGGCACTTCCTGCAGCGGAAGGGTATATGTTCGTAATCAATGGTTTGAGCCCAGTCCTCATCATGATATTCCAGCGTAATAGATCCCGGGAGTGGCTTGGCTATATTCAGATACACAGATTCTTGCATAAGATGTGTATCGTCTCTGCTTAGTTGCTTCAGAGGACTTAACATAAATGCCGATGGTGTTGCCTATGCCAGCGAGAACTTCCTCCAGCCAAAATTCCTGGGGAAGAGAGTACAGCCTGATCCAGACCTGCGCATGGGTGAAATCTTCCTTTTCAGGACTAAACTTCTCTGTCCAGAATCTCAAGAAGAGTCCTGCCGAGTTAAAAAAATAGGGCCCTCCATCAAAGATACGGTTCCTGTCTTCGAGATTGTGGAAGATGATCATGAAGAAACCCTTCGATCCTAGTTGGAGATCATAATGACCTTTTGGTCTCCACCAGTACTGTATCCATTTGATTAGTTCTCTTTCCGAGGGCCATAGCCCTAGGAACTTCCCTATCACAGTATTATCTTGCATATATTGTTTCTGCTCCTCTATACGGGGCGAGTTGATGACATATTTTGGGGCGATTGGAGCTTGTGGAATGCACTTACCGGGGATCCAAGGAGCCGAGGCTTGTGCAGAGTTGTCTTCTTTGGCCGGATCCATATCCATGTCCCGATCTTTGAATGTTCCTTCGATTATCAACTGCGCGCGCATCTCCGGAGGCGTTTCGAAGGTCGGCCTCTTCACTTGGGTTGCCGAATTATCATTGGCTGTTACTTGGCTGTAAGTGACGCCCTTCGGCGCCTCCCCCTGGCCTTGCGGGAGCCCGTGCGGGGCCATTATTTTGTGGCCGCAGTCCTCTACGGCTGTCAGTGTGTAAACCCTAGCTTCAGAACCAGAGCACCGCCTCCTACCGCAAAGGCTCAATGAAGAGCTCTCGGTCTTTTCCAGAACCCACCTGCAATAGTAAACCAAGATAGTGCTGCAAAACAATAGTTATAGGTTTAAGTGGCATATATCAAGTTTATAAATCAAAGCATATATGAACAATAACAACATATAACATTGCAATGAACACAATATAGGAGGGAAAGAGAACTCTTCTATTATTGAAAGTATATGAAAGTTGGTTACAACCTTGTTCAACTTCTGACACTGCTTTAGAGCCAACTTCCCAGGTTCCTCCACAACTCCTCCGAGCATCAACTAAGCAACTAGGATCTTCCTTAGATAACCCAATAAGGATAGGAACACACCTTATGGCTATATAGGAGAGGAAGGTACACTGGAAAAGGAGTTTCTAGGTAAGGGGATGCTACTTATAGCATGAAAGGATTAAGGAAGATTGCTAAATCTCAACAAAATAACCTTGCACCATCAGACTTGTCCTCATATTTTCCCTCAATGGTGATTTTATACCATCCCAAAGAGGTTGGGGAGGTTGAAATCCATTCAGTACGGGCTCATGGACATTGGGAAACGATCCCAATCGAAAAACCCGCCTGAAATTGTGGAAATATTTTTTTTTTCATAGTTTTTGAGGGCATCCATGGGTTGTAAGCTTGCAAGGCATGGATGCTCATGTGTTGCATAAAGGAAACCCACACATATCATCAAATTTCAAGTTTTTTAGATGACTTTAATGAGGAAAGTTGGGATTTTACTTTAGCAAGTTAGGAAAAGGTAAGGCTATGTCACAAATGCATAGGGGTGGAAATTTGTTCGATAACACTTACATACTCTAGATGAGAGGTTACCTAAAGGATATATCAATATGCAATGAAATCATGAAAATAAGGATAAGAATAGTGTTAAACCTCAGTCACATATGGGGAATATTTCAACACAATTGGGAAGCATGAATATTGAATTTCATAATCATTATCATTCTTCATTCGAAGATCTACATCATCGGGGGTTCAACTCAGCACCAAGGAGCTACTTAATTCCCATGATTGATATGAGGAATTTTGATGGTAAATATCCTATAGCATGGATATTCCAAATGGAGCAATTCTTTGATCTACACCAAGTGTCAACATTACAAAAGGTAACTCTTGCATCCTTGTATTTATAAAATGATCAATTTGACTGGTATCAATGGCTTTGTGAATGAAGAAATGACTCTATTATCTCTTGGTCCATCTTTACAGACAGATTGATAACACATTATGGGATATTACGAGCAATGAATTATTTAGTTAATTGATAATATTCAACAAAGAGGTCCAATTACAGAGCACATTCAACAATTCCAAAAACTAAGTCTTAGGGTAAAGAACATTCTAGAGAATAATTTGTTAGATCTATTTATGGGGACTTTAAAGGAGAGCAATCAACATGAGGTGCATCTCTTCAAAACCAAATCCCCAGAGCATGCTTTCAGTATAGCAAGCCAAGCTGAAGGTAAACATATGGCTACTAGAAGAGTGGCCACTAAAAATTGTAGAGAGAATCATGCTCCCTCATCTAATCTCACTCAACCTACAAGGTTAACACCTCAAAAAATGTATGAAATATGAGCAAAGGCACTATGTTTCAATTGTTACAATAAGTATAGTAAGGGGCATAAATGAGGTGATAAGAAATTATTCTGCATATACTTTGAAGAGGAAGAAGATCAATAATTAGAACCATCATAGGACCTAGAACTAGAAGAGACTACTCCAACCATATCTTTGTAAGTTTTAAACTTGCGAAGTAAAACAATGCATATAGATTCTTAAGCAATATAGAAATTAATCAATGGCTCATACACAGAGTACACAGAGATTTTATACCGGAAACCCTCAACCGGGAAAACCTTTCTTATTTTCATTATATCGAATTTCACCATTCGCCATACAATATATACAATGTTTTGAGGTATTCCATAGATACCAAAACCCTAATCCCTTAATCCAGGATTAATTCACAAATCCGCTAAAAATAGCAAAAAAACCGCAGTTTTCAGACGCAGTTGTCATATCTGACACACCCACACACACACACATGCAAAGAATATAACACATACCCAACAATCTTGTCATGCATTGGTCGAAATCAGTACTTTGCAAGCCTTGAATATAGAAGGGCAGTACCCCTAAATTTATTGATTGTAAATTAGTGAAACTTCCCAATTGATTTGTATTTCTAGCAACAAAGTTTCAAGTAATGATTGTTGATGGAGGTACCATAAATTGTTCAGGGAAGTGCCATAGTATTAAGCTCAATGTGGGGGATTATTTGTTGGATAGCCCCATGATTACAATCCAAATAGGTGGTGATGATGTTTTATTACGGGTCCTCTTGTTACAATCATTGGGAATAGTGGCTCTTAATTTTCAGGAACTTTTCATGAGATTTTCCCCAGAAGGAAAGGATATTGAACTTAGAGGTATCCAAGGGAAACCATCTATAGTGATAAGCTCTAGCAACTTGAAAAAATTACTCAAAAAGGGACATGTTAGAAAAATAGGATCGCGGAGCAATAAAATAAAATAAATGTGGAAATAAAACACATAATATACACAATACAATAGAGACACATATATGCATGGTTCACCCAGTGTGGGCTGCATCCACCAGAGAAATTGATAGGTCCTTCCTTTTTATTATCCAACAAAATGAAGGGATACAACCTACAACTCAACCATTGTAACTTCCCCTTCTTTCTCTCGCAGTATCCTCTCTTAGAATATAATATTCACCATAATACACAACCACAATACAATTCCATCATAAGAGAGGGTTTAATTCTAGGGAAAAAAACCTAAAAATAACTTCTACCGTAAGATCTGTGACCTTATAATGAATGGTCCAGATTGACTATGAAATTACAATATTTTACAAGGTAATTTTTCCCAATATTTCTCATCGAGGGAGATGATTGCCCAAGACCCCGCTGGTGATAGTTGTGGGGGGAAATACCCCCCACATCCCCCTGTTAGGGAATGGGATCCAAGCACAACTGAAACAAACCTCTGAATCAGGAAGATAATCAAGCCCCACAACCAACAATCTCCCACTTGGAGACTGATCACAATAACTCCACTGTTGTTGTACCTGCTAGACTATAATCCACCTTGGACCTGGAAAATTTATCATCTTCACCTTCATGCTTGAATACCAACTGAAACTGACCAGGAACTCAATTTCTCCCTGGTTACTCCCTTTGTTAACATGTTTGTAGTGTTCTGGTTAGTATGTATCTTTTCCAATTCCAAATGTCCATCTTCCAAGATGGATCGTATGCATGGTACCTGAGTTATATATGATTTGTATTTGAATGGAAGGTTGAGTTCTTTGCAAGATGAATGGAACTCTTACTGTCACAGTACAACCTTCTATTCTCCTACTTCTTTCCCATTTCCTCCATAAACCTATGTAACCAAATCATTTCTTTACTAGCCTCTGTAGCAGCAATATACTCCGCTTCTGTTGTTGAAAGTGAAACAACCTTTTGTAGTTTTGAAATCCAACTTACTGTTGTTCCACCTATAGTAAAAAAATACCCTGTGGTGCTCCTCCTGATATATTTATCACCTGCCATATCTAAGTCAACATATCCTTGTAGAACAATGTTTGAACCTCCAAAACATAATGCATGAGTATAAGTACCTCTCAAATACCTGATAATCCACTTTATTTCCTCCAAATGTTCTTTACCTGGATTGTTCATATACCTACTCACAACTCCCATTGCATGTGCAATATCTGGTCTTGTGCAAACCATCACATACATCAAGCTTCCAGCTGCTGATGAGTAAGGGACCCTAGACATGTATTCTATATCCTCATGTGTATTGGGACACATTTCCTTAGTTAATTTGAAATGGGTGGACAAAGGTGTACTAACTGATTTTTCATTCTGCACTCTAAACCTCTCCAACACCTTCTCTATGTACTCACCCTGAGACACTGTCAATTTGTGATTTTTCCTGTCTCTTGTTATTCTTGTACCAAGGATTTTATTTGCAACACCCAAATCCTTCATTGCAAATGAATTAGCTAATTTCTTCTTGAGCACATTTATATCCTGCACATTAGTCCCTGCAACAAGCAAGATAATATAGCTTCCATTTTCTAGCCTTTTAAAATAAACACAGTGATCAAAATGAAATCTATTATAACCTTGTTCTGTGATAAACATGTCAAAATTCAAATACCACTGCCTTGGATCTTTCTTTAGGACATACAAGCTCTTCTTTAACCCGCATACCAAATTTTCCTTCCCTTTGACCTCATACCCTTGTGGCTGTTGCATATAAATCTCTTCATCCAAATCCCCATGGATAAAATTTGTTTTTACATATAACTGTTCAAGATGCAAATATTCTACTACCACAAGACTTAAAATAGTCCTAATTGAAGTCATTTTAAAAACAAGAGAAAATATCTCGTCAAAATATATACCTTTCTTTTGTGCAAACCCCTTTACAACAAGTCTAGCCTTGTACTGCTTTTTTCCTCCATCTTCTTCCTTTAACTTGTAAACCCATTTATTTTGCAATGTTATTTTTCCTATAGGCAACTGAACCAAGTACCAAGTTTGGTTATTTACAAAGGAATCCATTTCCTCTTTCATGCCTTGTTCTCACTTCTTTTTAGTGTCTACCTGCATTGCCTTTTCATAACATTCTGGTTCAGCAGAATCAATCAACAATAAATAATACAATAAAGGAGAGTATCATTCATGGAGTCTACTTAACCTCATAGATCTTCTAACAACACTTGTAGGAGTTTGAGGTACTTTCTTTTCTTGTTGTTGTACATTTTGATTTTCTGGTAGCTTTAAAATTTCTTTTTCAGTGATCTCATCAAGCATTGTGTATCCTGGTTTTTCTTTTTCTCGTTTCTTTCCCTGCAACTGATCTTTGTACATGACCTTCTCATTGAATATGACATCTCTACTCCTAATGATTTTGTGTTTTTAATAATCCCATAAGCGATAACCAAAATCATTAACACCATATCCAATAAAGGTACACTTCTTGGATTTTGCCTCAAGCTTTGTTCTATTTTCTTTATTAATATGGATAAATGCTTTACAACCGAAAGTCTTCAAAAAAGAATAGTTTACCTTTTTACCTGTCCATTCCTCCTCTGGAATTCCAACATCCAAATAGCTTGAAGGTCCTCTTTTTATTAAGTAAACAAAAATATCTACATCATCTACCTAGAACTGTAAGGAAAACCCAACATGCAATCCCATAATCCTTGCATGCTCCATGATTGTCCCGTTCATCCTTTATGACACACCATTTTCTTGTGGTGTTCTTGGAACTATTTCCTCTCTATGAATCCCATGGTATGAACAATAAACATCAAACTCCTTGCTGCAAGATTCACCTCCATTTTCTGATATGAGACACTTCAACCTTTTTCCTGTCTCATTCTTAACCAAAGATTTCCATTTCTTAAAAGTATAAAACAAATCTGATTTTTATCGAATGCAATAAACCCAAGTTTTTCTAGTTGCATCATTAATAAAAGTAACATAATAACAAGAGCCACCAAGAGATGATACCTGACCTGGTACCCATACATTTGTATGCACAAGGTCTAACCTTTCACTCTTCTTTTCTTTTCTGACTCTAAGAAATTTGACTCTCTTCTGTTTTCCATAAACACAATGCTCACAGAAATCCAAATCAATTTGTTTAAGATATGGAAACAAATTTCTTTTGTGAAGTATCTGCATCCCCTTATCACTTATGTGTCCAATTGTATGACACCACAATGATGTATCCACTACTGTAAAAGCTAAAGAGATAGAAAAATCAATATTACCAGTACATAAATACAATGTACCTACCTTCTCTCCTTTTGCTATCACCAATGATCCTTTGGTGACCTTCCATGCCTTATCTGTAAATATAGATATACAACCTTCACTTTCCAACTGCCTAGTTGAAATTAGAATTTTCCTTAGATCTGGAACATGTATTACCTCTTTCAACAACCATTGGTTTCCATTTCTTTTCTTTATTTGTACCTTTCCCATTCCAACAATTTTGCATGGTGCATCATCACCCAAATGAACTTGTCCAAAATCACCTTGAACATAATCTAGAAAATGTTTTCTATGGGATGTGGCATGAAATGAAGCCCCTGAATATACTAACCAAGACTTAGAATTATTATCTACAAAAAGAATCAAAGCATCTTGTAACACATCACATGTTACATTTGCTTCTTGATTTTTCTCTTGTTGTCCATCTCTTTGTTTCTTTGAAGCTCTGTAGTCTTTCTTTAGATGTCCTTTCTTCCTGAAATTCTAGCACTCTATCTTTCCTAGTCTAGATTTGGATCCGCCCTTCCTAGAATTCCCACGGTTCCCTAATAACTATCCTCTATCCTTTTGTCTTCCCATGTTCTCCATATTTAACACATTACATGATGTCTCACCTATTCTTTTCCACCGCATTTCCTCGTTAAGGATAACACCAACAACATCATCAAATTTTAGAGTGTTTGAACCAAAGACATAGTTACTTACAACCATAGCCAAACCATTCCATCTTTTTGGAAATGAGAACAATATTAGAAGAGCCCCAACCTCATCATAAAATTCCACTTTTACATAACTTAGCTGATTAGTAACCGTATTAAATTCATTTAAATGATCTACAACAAACCCACCTTCTGACATATTCATATTAAATAATTTATTCATTAGAAATACCTTATTGGATGCCGAGGGTTTTTCATATAGTTTAGCCATTGCGTCTGTTAACGCCATGTAAATTTCCTAGAGGTTGTCAGGAAAGAAGAAATCTACGAGAGGTAACTTTATCCAACCACTTCGAAGCTGGGATCTAGCCCTACCAACTTCAGAGAGGGATCTCTCTATATGATTTAGATATGTTTCAAATTTAAAATATTAGGCTAGGTAAATAAATAAGTTGGTTTTGTTGTTGTAGTGTTTGTCGGGTTGGCTGAGATAGTTTACACATCCGTTGGGCTATGGGGTCCGTATCGTAAGAATGAAATCCAAACCAGAAAACAAAGAAACGTTTCACAGGGCAAGATAATATAATCACTGAATTCTTTTAGTAGCATAAATGAGGAATAGCAGAAAAAGGTGAGACGGTCAGTTACAATAAAGAAGCAATTAAGAATTTCTTTATCATAAAATCAGAAGATAAAACATAAAAATATTTCAAAGTGTGAAACATGGTATACAAAGATAAATCCTGCAACATTCATTACTTTCAAGGATTAGATTAGGCAAAAACTGTGATAACTAAGTGAGAATAACATTAAACTTAGAAAGAAAAACATCACCAATGAATACACACAAGAATCCTGTAAAAATGCCTCTTTGTATTAATGGAAGATCTCTTGAAAAATATTACAGTTTGATAGCTCGCGGGGTGTAAAGATCAACCCTCAATACTTCAAAAAGTGAAGTATTTATAACCCAAAATTACAAACAATCCTGTCATTAAAGATCATGACGTGGTAAATCTATTTTTAGCCTAACTAACTTGACAATCTACAAAAATCTAGGAACTGTTTGATGATGTGTCGCAACTGCATGCTGTTTTCTGGGTGAGCTGTTGGGGAGGCCTCTGCATGACCTCATCTGACTAGATAGCTGATTGGGCTGGGACAACTCATCTACTACTCAATCATGTCACAAATCTCTTCCCATCGAAGATGAATGAGAATGCTGACTTTGAGTAGCCTTTGGTAGACTTCATCCATTTATGTGTATTTGGCAAAGGTAGGCTTGGTGATGAAGATATACCAGATATCATGCTGAATGCTGATGTCCAACTGAAGTGCATCTAGGAATGCCTTGCCAGTGATGATGCCTTGAATTCCTGAAAAATTTGAACTATCCTTAGCCACATCGGCCAGTCTCTTTTTGTAGTCTAGGAGTGTCATCAGTTTGTCGTTTATCACCTTCAGACCAGGAAGACCTTTCTTATGTAGAGCTTCAATCTTGCTGAAAAACCTTTGTACCCCTTGGTCCATGGCCTGAACCTTTTCTTCTAGTTGTAGCATCAATCCTCTCTTGGTCAAGAATCTCTTGACCTCAAGGATGGTCTCTGTTCTATCTTCAATTCTCAGCTCTTCCAATTCCTCTCTAGTTTTAGAATTTAGGAACTTGATGATTTCATTAGCTTATGTGGGCATCTCTCCCAATTCTGATCTGATCTTCTCAATGGCTTGTTTGCTTCTCTGCACCAATTCATTTTGCTCAAACATAATCTGTATCATTGGCCATATCTCGTTCATAGACTTGGTAATGTCTGTCCATACACTTTCTTTAACTTCGGCCAGTGTTTTACCTGCCACTATTTGCTTCCGGAGCTGTTGTAACTCTTGTTTGAGCTGGTTTGACACCTATTTTTTCTTGGAAAAGATGGTTTGATAAGAATATTTGAGTTCCTAAAGGTTCTCAATCTCCTTTTTGAAACTGCTAATCTCTGTCTCCTGCAGGTTCATCTTTTCCATAGATTTGGCCAATTCAACCGTCTTTTCCTGAGATGTCAGTGGATTCACCGATGGGACTTCTGCTAGTGACGCTGTGCTCACTCCTGAGAGTGGAACTGCACTCAATGGAATGACTTCCATGGGTTTCAACTGTTCTTTCTCTTTCATTATCTTTTCCATCTCAACTTCCATTTCTTTCAGTTGTGCATTTTTATCCATGATTAATTTAAGCGTCTCATCTTTTTCTCCTTCTATTTCTGCTATTTCCTTCGCCTGCGAGTCTACTGTTGGTGGAAGCTTCAATTGCTTCCTTAAATACACCATGTCTACGTTTTTCTTCTTGATCATCTCCTCGACTGCTTTCACATTCGAGGGATTGTACCAGATCTTGAGGACCAGTTCCTCCAATGTCTTGATCCTGTTGTCTTTGGCAAAGGATGATATCTTCTCCAACTTCAACTGTGTCTAGATGTTGTTTAGAGACACTTGTAATCTGGAGGCAGTAGTGGAAGCATGTGCCAGTGTGGAGGAAACCATTTCTCCCGTCTTCCTGTGTAGATCCATTTGATCGGCAGGATGCATGTCTTTGGTCTGGAATTCAAAAGTGGCCCTTTTGTAATCAGTGATTACCTTTGGGTATGGTACCTGTTCTTGGAGGAATGCCATGTTAATTCTGACCTTCTCTGTGTCGAACGTCGATAGCATCCTATGTTGTGCAAATGATGTCTGCTTCTAGAATAGGGTGTATGTGCTACTGGTCAGAGTCTGATTCTTTTTCTTGATCAGATCATATTTCTCAAAGATACTGAGCTTCAGACCTATCTTGCCTGGCTGGTTGATCAGTGGAGTATCTATAGGATTCTTTGGTAACACTGTGGTTATAATCTGCTTGCCACTTGTATTGAGAAGCGACTGATAAACCTCTATCACTGTAGTTGATGGAACTTCCTTTTCTCCAGCCGGGTTAGGAGCTGTGGTTTTGGGCCTTTTGGTATGCAGTCAAAATTCTTCTAATGACACTTCAATGACAGGAGGTGACAAATATTGCCTAGACCTTTTCTCCTTTGGATCCTGTGGTGTGGTTGTCTGTGATACAATGATTGGGGAGTCCTGTTGTTCTGTCTCGACCAAAGTATTTGGTTCCCATCCTGTCTGATTTGCAAATTTTTCTACCTTAGTCCTAGATTCATGGACATACTGGATATTCTTTTTTTTCACCCTCATCTCGGAAATAATCCCACACGGATCATAGTGCCATGTGAAACTCACAAAGAATTTCATTTCCTTCAACAACCTGTCTGCTTCTTCCCCTGTGCTTCGATTATTGCAGATGAAAGACCCAATATTCCCTTTGATTATGAGTTGTTGCTTTTTCTTTAAATACACAAAGTGAATATCATCAGAGTTTATCATCTGCCTTATGTATTCCAGAAGAAAAAATTCTAATAGGTAAGTATTTGGGCAGTTTATATGGGGCCAACTCGCACCCATAGATTCTGATCTCAGTGTGATCTTGGTACAAGTACCAATCACTAGTCTTTATATGATCCGAGAGATGTAGGTTCCTCTGAACTTCGTCATTAATCCTGGGTTCAGGTCTGCTGCTGAGCATACTCACCACTGGGTGGTAGAACTGATCAATGAACTGCTTGAAACTGAAGTCTGTGGAGTTATGTTTGAGCTGGGAAGTCCATGCAGTCACTGCCTATGGTCTTCCATCTCCGTCCATCTTCTGCATGGAAAAAGAAAATTTGTCCGCTTGGAAGAAAACAAACAGGTATGCCAGTATTGAAGAATACCGGAACATGCCTTCTGTGGAAAAATTGACAAATTGCTGGTGAATATTATTCGCCAAGAACGTGCTGAAATCAAACTGTGTAGTGGGCTTCTCATCGGTGGAGAAAATAGACAAAAATACCAGAATGGGTTCATCTACCCACTGATCTGAATAATAACCCAACAAGGCGCATAGGGACATGATAACTTGGTTTCCTTTGGTTGAGAACATGGAGGAAGGATAAGGGGGATTTGTAGCGGGGAGCTGGGCGGATTGTGGAAGAAAAATCTCAAATATTTTAGCTCTTTGAGGAAAAGTCATTTTCTGATATAACTCTGTAAGGATTTCAAGGTTAAAAGGTGATGTGGAGTCGGCTCGGGATATTTACATCATTTGGTAGATGGATTCTAGAGTGATGAGGAAAAGAACTTCCTCGGAGGAGGATACGATGGCTCTTTGCTCAAGGATATAGTGGGCTTGGAACTTGAGGGCAAACTCTGGGAAATGGTGAATCCGAGGGAAGAGATACAGGGGTAGGTTGGACTCCCAAAGTCCAATTTCATCACTCTAGTCCAGGAAAACTTCTTTAAGCCATGACTGAAGGTCTGTGAAGTCAAATTCACACTTAGTATCTGCGATTAAGTAATCTTTGTCGGCCAGTGGAATCCTGTCAAGGTCGACAGGAGGCGGGAGAAACAAATTCTCCTCTCCTTTTTCTCATTTTGACTTTGGTGCCATTACTGTAACAATACCTGCAAATAAAATAGTGTTAGTGGGGATGACTATAGATGGGGGTGGATGCCTGTAATGGAGAAGAAAATGGGGTAAATTCTCTGGTGCAATGAGTGGGTAAATGGTGAAGGAATGAAGAGTGAGGGTACTTTTGAATAAACGAGTATCTATTTGGCGCAGGGGATAGGTCAGCTGGTTAACGAATAGGTTATCCAATAATAAATGACCAACGAGTCACTTAGAGTGTGAGATGGCAAGTGACAGTGACTGAGGGATACAGATGGGTGATGTGGCGGTTATCAATTGGGGGAAAAATCATGGTGAGGGGGCTTGCCACGAGTGAATGGGGGGGAAGGATTGACAGAGTTTATGGGATGTGACTCTTTTGGAAAGGTGGATGATGACGTCAGGAGGTGATGTGATATGTCAGGCAGTGAGAAGCGATGGGATTCAGGACCAGTAGATTCATGCCACGTATAGAT
>ML789134.1:268770-281001 GCA_009831015.1 Picea engelmannii | reverse complement strand
AGTCAGGGGGGGGGGGTTCAGAAAGATTTGTCCACCGTAGATCTAAGCATAATCATCTGGACCGTTGATACTTGAGCAGTGCATAAATGTGGGCGCGGAAAGTATATGCGCCCAGAGAACTTAGGATAAGTGCATTTCATGGATTTTTCTCAAGCTTTTACATTTTACATGACCAAGGGGTTAGGTAAACAACTTTTTGAGCATCCAAAACATGGTGCAACATTGATCATCAAGCTGGTTTTATTGAAGTAAAGCAAACTA
The DNA here is from genome assembly GCA_009831015.1 of Picea engelmannii. Classification (NCBI taxonomy): domain Eukaryota; kingdom Viridiplantae; phylum Streptophyta; class Pinopsida; order Pinales; family Pinaceae; genus Picea; species Picea engelmannii. The sequence continues at coordinate 280,740 of ML789134.1, read as the reverse complement.
GCCTATGTTCTAACTTAACTTCCTATGACAATTAAACCAGATTAAACTGTTGGGCTAAGAATTTATTCTACCTTGGGGCTATCTGACCAAGATTAGACAGTCTGACCAGATTTATTCACTAACTAACCTAGATCCTTTGGCTAAGATTAAATAGTTTAGCCAAGCTTATTCACTATTCCTATCAACATCAATTTAAAAGAACTTGGCCATGCTTGAAAGGTATGGACCAAGTCACTGTTATTGCATGGGGCTCTCATTGAAATTCTTTTATGCCCTCTTTTCTTTTTTCTTTCTTTTCTTTTTCTTTTTCTTTCTTTTATTTTTCCTTTCTTTTCTTTTTTCTTTCTATTTTTCTTCTCAAATTATTTTCAGAATGAAAAATCATTTGACAAACAAAAACACTAGAGAGATAACATTCCAGTCACCAGTTGATCCTATAAATTATAGGGTGATAACAATGGCTCCACCTGGGGATGGTACTCTCCTTGTGAAGTGCCAAGAATCCTAATTCCCGATGTTCTGAAAATTCCTCCCTAGTTGCCTTCGTTGCTTGATTGTTTTTATTCGGAAAAAGGAAAACAGTGGTCAGAGGCTTAGGGCCTTCTCTTCGGGCTTCAACCAACTGACCAAAGTTATTCACTCAGAAAATTGCAAGTAAAAATAAAAAAATGGTTTTTACAATGGAAAGTGTGACTTCAGGTCTCTACTGAGGCAATGAATAATGCTTCAACATTCTGCCATTTACAGGTCCTCCTGGCAGATCTATCCCATCACTGTTGTTTAGCAAGAAAGCGTTATTTCCTCTAAATGCTTGAATCATGTATGGTCCCTTCCACAGACTATCGAATTTACCATGCTTTCCCTTGTATTCATTTCGGGAATCCCATCTTAGCACCAAATCTCCTATCTCAAAATCATCTTCCTTGGTTCTTTTGTCAAAAATATTCTTAATGCTTTCTTGGACTACCTGGGTCTTGTTGTATACTTCTTCCTTGGACTGCTGCAAATGGATCATCTGGTTGATCCTTCTTTGGGAGTCGTTTGGCTCAGCTTGCATGTCTTGGAGCAATTTCATGACAGGGACTCCTAAGGAAGTGGGAAAGATTGCTTCTGTGCCATAGACCAGCTGATATGGTGACATACCGATTGACCTTTTGGTGGTCAGTCTGTCGGCCCATAGTGCGAAAACCAACTTGTTATGCCATGACTTATTGGTTTCTTGCAAAGTTTTCTTGATGTTGTTTACCAGAGTTTTATTTGATGATTCCGCCAACCCATTTCCTTGAGGGTAGTAAGATGTGGAATGTCCCAAACCAATATGGTATTGGTTGCAGAAATCTATGAGTTTCTTCGATCGAAAAGAAGCTGCATTGTCAGTTATAATCTTTCTAGGACATCCAAAGCGAGACAAGATATTATTTTCAAGAAATTTAATAATGATAGAATCTATGGCTTGCCTGCTTGGTACTGCTTCGATCCATTTTGTAAAATAATCCATGGAAGTAAGAATCCACCCGTGCTGGACTGAAGAAGGAGGATGTATTTCTCCGATGAAGTCTAATCCCAATTGCTGGAAAGGGCCTTCAACGAAGATCGGTTTCAGCGGTAGAGGAAGAAGTTTCCTTTTGCCTTCAAACAACTGACATTGATGACACAAAGTCACTTTGTGATGCACATCGGCGAATAGAGTAGGCCAATAGAATTCATCTCTGAGGATTTTGTTGGCTGTGACCTTCCAGTTCAGATGACCACCACAGTCTCCTGCAATACTTTGTTAGCTTCATCCTTCAATAGATAATTTAACAAAATACCTCCAGGATCTTTCCAATACAGATTGCCTTCTAGAATACAGAATTTTAATGCTTTCAGTTTCAAAAACCTAGCTTTAGTCTTAATCAGACTAGGGGGAGCTTGTAAATTATGCAAAACAAATATTAGGTCTATGTACCATGGAGAGTTGAGAAATACCTCTCTCACGCTTGGAGTCCCCTGCTCACCCTGTTCATCTGCTGCAACTAACAAATTAATGTCAAGAGCATGGAAATTTGATTCAGCCGTTAATTTTGCTAGACCTTGACCTTTAATCAGTTTCGTAGGCTTAATCTCTATGTCATACTCTAGAATGATAGAAATCCATTTTCCTCTTCGTCCATCCAGATTGTCCTAGGTTAAAATGTCTTTTACTACCACATTCAAAACATATGCAATGGTGTGGGAATGGAGAATGTATACCCTAAAATATTTTATAGCTTTCACCAAGGAAAAAGCTTGTTTCTCCATTATTTTATAATTCAGAGAAGCATCTCTTAAAGCTTTACTGAAAAAGGCTATGGCCTGTTCATACCCTTCGCTATTTTTCTGTAGTAGTACTACTGCAATGGTATGTTCAGAGGCGAAAGAAAAAAGATAGAAATCTTTGGTGAAATCAGGACTGATCAAGACTGGAGCTTGTGTGAGTGTGAGTTTGACCTGTTCAAAAGGCTGCCTAGAATCGGTGTCCCATTTTATTTTTGTGTCCTTTTTTAACATGTTTGTGATGTTTCTGAGAAGCTCAGCCAGGTTGGGTATGAATCTCCATAGAAAGTTTATTTTTTCGATGAAAGACTGTAACTCTTTGATGTTTCTTGGATGTTCTAATTTCTGAATGGCCTCGATTCTGCTAGGGTCTATTTTAATTCTGTCTTTGGAGATTATGTGCCCTAACAGTTTACCTTCCTCTAATTTGAAAAGTCTCTTCTTAGGATTTAAAGAAATCCCAAATTTCTTGCATTTCTCGAAAACTCGTCTGAGATGTCGCAAGTGCTCGTCGTTAGATTGGGAAAACACAGTTACGTTGTCTAGATAGATGACAATAAATTTTCCGAGTTCTTCCACAAAAGTGATATCCATCGCCCTTTGGAATGTGGCCTCGACGTTCATCAGCCCGAAAGGCATTTTCACATACATGAAAGTACCCCACGGTGTTGTGAAAGCGGTTTTGTCTTGGTCATCTGGGTGAACGAGTACCTGATTAGAACCCGAAAACCCATCCAGTAAAGAGATTCGACTGGATCCGACTACCCTTTGTAATATGTGGTCCATTTTTGGCAATGGGTAATTGTCCTTCAGAGAGACCTTATTCAGATTTCGAAAATCGATGCAGAGCCTGATTTCTCTAGATTTCTTTCGTGTTGGGACCAAATTTGAAACCCATTTGGAAAACCGTAACGGGAATATGATTTTATCATCGTACATTTTTTTGATTTCTTTTTCTATCAGAGGAAGTAGCTTGGGATTGATTCTCCTAAGTTTCTGTCTGAAAGGTTTTTGGTCTTCTTTTATTGGAATTCTATGTTGTATGATGCTAATGTCATAAGCTTTCAAGTCCTCGTAACCCTTGACAAATACGTCTGAATATTCTTTGAAAATCTCAATGTATTTGAGTTTTTGCTAAGGGGGTAATGATTTGGAAAGTTTCACCATCTTGGGTTTCTCTTCCGTCCCTATATTACAATCTTCTACTTCTTGACCACTGGCTTCAATTTTCGGTTTTTTAGCTACATCATTAAAATCAAATAAGTCCTCTAAAGGAACTAAACCCCTAGGTAAAACATTACTTCTCAAATGAAAAACATCAGCTTCCATCTCATCATCAGATAAATCTCCTGAATCTATCTTATTTACACTATCATTTTCAAAATCAGATCTTTTTACATTTTCATCTTCATTTTCTAAGTCTATGTTTGTACACTTGAAATCATTTTTACATTGCAAAAAGTCTTCAATTTGATCATCATTACCAAATACCTGCCAGTATCTGATGTTGTCGGGAACAGTCGATCTGCACTTCACCTCCACCGTGTATGGGCGAGTGGAATGAAAATGAATCTTGCATGTGGTTGCTGACGTAGCTAACCCGTCTGCCAAAATATTCTGTCCCCTAGGCATCACCTGCAAATCGACTTCAGCGAAACATCTAAGGGCATCGAGAACAACATTCCTATAAGCTCTAAGACGAGGGTGTTTTGCTGCATACCTTTAATTTGCTTGATTATTAATTTGGAATCACCTCTCACCATAATTTGTTTGGCATCAACCTTCTTTAGAAGTTTCAGATCGAGCATCAAGGCTTCATACTCGACAATATTGTTAGTGCATTGAAAATTTAATTTGTAAGAATGGTTTTCCGAATACCTGGATTTGTGATTGTGCAACCAAACTCTTGATCCAACTCCTTCTTTGCTCACAAATCCATCAAAGTACATTCTCTAGAAATCGGCTGGCAATTCTTCAGTTATCACATTTTTCTGTCTTTTTTCCTCAACGACTTCTTGGCCTTCGTCTGGACCAGATGTATCTTCTTCCAGCTGAATGATTTGTTTTCCTGCATCGCCATCATTGTATAGGATGAAGGAGTCCAGGTTGGAATGTGCAAAGTACAGAGGATAGTTATGTGGTTTTTCTTGGCTGCTAACCATGTACTTCATCAGTGTTTCTCTGTATAGTCTTCTCTGTTGACCAAAAACTGGGACATTGGCATACGACATATCCAACTGCAAAGTACCTTTCAACTTGGCCCCCCAAGTCCAGGACAACAACATACCATACTTCGGGGGAATGTCTGCAACCACAACATCCATGACCATGCTCTTCGTGGGAATCTGAACCAGGGTGATACACAGATCTTTGATTAAACCGATACATCTAACTTTACTGGAGTCAAAAGAGTGCAAGTCCTTGTAAGGCCTGGTAACTTCAAGTCCTAGTTTTTCCATCACTACTTTAGGCATCAGATTATGGGAAGTGCCCGAATCTAGCATAGCATTATGAAAAATCAGGTCGTGTATATTAAGGCTGATGTAAAAAGGAGCAACAACACCATTGTCGGTCTGGTTCGAACAGGAGTTCAGGTTGATCATCTGTAAGGTTCATAGTATCTGAATGATTTGCTGATACGACAGTTAAGGATTTCGTACCTATATCAGGTTCAATGGTCAGAGCTTTACTCACCTGTGAATGGTAAGCATCTTTGCTCAACAACTCGGAAAGGGGAGTGGGAATTTTTACTTTGGCTAGTTCCCCTTCGAGGCTGAAAGGTGCATGTGCTCTTCTTTGGCTCAACAATTCTGAATTTCCACCACGATCTTCAGGCCAGAAGTATCCGTTGGGTTAATTGATGAAACCTTAGACTGCGATGATCTTTTTAGAATAGTAAGGTTTCTTTTTGCTGGAAATTCAGCATTACCCTTCTTAGGTTTCTTCTCGGCAGAAGGCTTAGGGGCTTTTTGGGCTTCGACTGTCGTCTTTGTTTCGGTCACCTTTTTTGGAGAAATTTCATCTGTCTTTTTACTTCGCAGATTGTACTGCCGGTGTACCTCCAAAATAGCATTTTCAAATTCCTGCTGTTCGACATCTTTAGCTTCTTCACTTACCTTTGTTTGATTGAGAAGAAAAAGTTCTTTCTCTTCCTGGGTAAGGAAGATAGCTTCGTTATCATGAATTCCCATGAGGTTTATGTGAGTATCCTCCAGTTCTTCAGTTACTTCCTCTCCTTCATTGACATAATTTTCTTGTAGGGGAGGTCTGATTTGTTGATCAGGACCTCTCTGTTCCCTTTGATCCCTAGGATCTCTCTGCCTGATTTGAGGAGGGTTTCTTCTGAAGTTAGGATTTCGAATTTGAGGAGCTGGTGGGTTTTCTCTAGGAGGGTTTCTTTCGGTTATAGTAAGTCTCTCCATCATTATTTCCATTGGTCTGGCCAAGGAATCCAATTTGGAATTAGAATTTGATGTGGAAGGTTCCTCTTTGATTGTGACTCTCCTCTCTGTCCTCTGTCATGCCCTTTTTGCCAACAGGTTGGCCTTCACACTTATTGCACTTTTCTGCATGTCCTCCAGGGTGGTGGAGTTTCTTTCCCTTAATTGATATGACATATCGGCGTCAAAATCATCAGGGAATTTTATCAATGCTAAACCTTGTGGAGGCTTGATATCGGCTGGAATTGCATTGTACAGGTTCTTAAAACAGGTGCAGTAATCTTGTACTGTCTCGCCTTGATTTCTTCTGATATTTTCATATTCTGACAATATTTGGAGATGGTTTTTATTTACCTCCCATATGTCTAGAAAACTCCTTTGGAATGAGGTAAGGTCAAGGAATAAGGCAACGCGTAAACCTTTATACCATTTCTTAACATCACCCATCAAACTTTGGGCAAACAATCTCATTTGAACGTCCGCCTCATCTACTTCCTGTAGGTCAAAATAATCATTCATTTTATCAACGTGTTGCTGAGCACTCAAGGGTCCTGTTCCATCGAACTATGGAAGTCTCGTTTGATAGTCTTGGGGCATAGCATGGAGAGGTGCATCCAACACCAAGGGAGCATATCTGGTTTCCATGATAGGCAGAGGGGACAGGACAATAACCTAGATGATAGATGGAGTGGTGACAGAAGACGAGGATGAGGAGGGGCTAGCTAGCATAGAGTTAGTGGTTTGAGGTTTAGTAGTGGGAGATAGAACTTCAGGAGTCCGGGGTTGCAAGATGGTTGGGTCTAGGATGGTTTCAGCCACAAAGCTGTCAGATTTTGTTCTGAACAGGATTTGTTCGAAAAAGATGTCAAAGTCGAGATCCTGAATGGCAACAAGCTCCTCTGGAAGAGAAGGGGACTTCCAAAGGGGATTATGTCTTACTGAACCTTCAACAATGGTCTTTTTCCTGAGCAACTGTTCTGGATTATCTGTTGCTATTGCAGGTGCTGGGTCAATATGAGATCGAGTATAAGCTCTTTTGGGAGCCAGATTTCATTTTGATTTATATATATATACTTTTTAGTTTTACGACTCTGAAAATAATATTTACAGGTTTTTAACAACCTCTAAACATTACTTCTTTCTCAGATTTGAAATATTTTAGAAGCAAGCTTTTCTTCTAGGGAAAAGAGGACGTGAGGTTAAAAAATTTTGTTCAGTTCTGTCCCCAGTATGGTCGCCACTATGTTAACACCCTGTAAATTTCCTAGAGGTTGTCAGGAAAGAAGAAATCTGTGAGAGGTAACTTTATCCAACCGCTTCGAAGTTGGGATCTAGCCCTACCAACTTCAGAGAGGGATCTCTCTATATGATTTAGATATGTTTCAAATTTAAAATATTAGGCTAGGTAAATAAATAAGTTGGTTTTGTTGTTGTAGTGTTTGTCGGGTTGGTTGAGATAGTTTACACATCTATTTCGCTATGGGGTCCGTATCGTAAGAATGAAATCCAAACCAGAAAACAAAGAAACCTTTCACAGGGCGAGATAATATAATCACTGGATTCTTTTAGTAGCATAAATGAGGAATAACAGAAAAAGGTGAGAAGGTCAATTACAATAAAGAAGCAGTTAAGAATTTCTTTATCATAAAATCAGAAGATAAAACATAAAAATCTTTCAAAGTGTGAAACAGGGTATATGAAGATAAATCCTGCAACATTCATTACTTTCAAGGATTAGATTAGGCAAATAGTGTGATAACTAAGCGAGAATAACATTAAACTTAGAAAGAAAAACATCACCAGTGAATACACACAAGAATCCTATAAAAATGCCTCTTTGTATTAATGGAAGATCTCTTGAAAAATATTACAGTCTGATAGATCGCGGGGCGTAAAGATCAACCCTCAATACTTCGAAAAGTGAAGTATTTATAACCCAAAATTACAAATGATCTTGTCATTAAAGATCAAGACGTGGTAAATCTATTTTTAGCCCAACTGACTTAACAATCTACAAAAATATAGGAACTGTTTGCTGATGTGTCGCAACTGCATGTTTCTTTCTGGATGAGCCATTGGGGAGGTCTCTTCACGACCTCATCTGACTGGATAGATGAATGGGCTGGGACAACTCATCTACTACTCGATCAGGTCACAAAGCTCTTCCCATCGAAGATGACTGGGAACACTGACTTTGAGTAGCCTTTGGTAGACTTCATCCATTTCTATGTATTTGGCGAAGGTAGGCTTGGTGATGAAGATATACCAGATCTCATGATGAATGCTGATGTCCAACTAAAGTGCATCTAGGAATGCCTTGCCAGTGATGCTGCCTTGAATTCCTGAAAACTTTGAACTATCCTTAGCCACATCAGCCAGTCTCTTTTTGTAGTCTGGGAGTGTCATCAGTTTGTCGTTTATCACCTTCAGACTAGGAAGACCTTTCTTCTGTAGAGCTTCAATCTTGCTGAAAAACCTTTGTACCCTTTAGTCCATGGCCTGAACCTTTTCTTCCAGTTGTAGCATCAATCCTCTCTTGGTCAAGACTCTCTTGACCTCAAGGATGGTCTCTGTTCTATCTTCAATTCTCAGCTCTTGTAATTCCTCTTTGGTTTTAGAATTTAGGAACTTGATGATTTCATTAGCTTGTGTGGGCATCTCTCCCAATTCTGATTTGATCTTCTTGATGGCCTGTTTGCTTCTCTGCACCAATTCATTTTGCTCAAACATAATCTGTATCATTGGCCATATCTCGTTCATAGACTTGGTGATGTCTGTCCAAACACTTTCTTTAACTTCGGCCAGCGTTTTACCTGCCAATGTTTTCTTCCGAAGCTGTTGTAACTCTTGTTTGAGCTGGTCTGACACCTGTTTTTCCTTGGAAAAGATGGTTTGATAAGAATATTTGAGTTCCTGAAGGTTCTCGATCTCCTTTTTGAGCCTGCTAATCTCTGTCTCCTGCAGGTTCATCTTTTCCATAGATTTGGCCAATTCAACCGTCTTTTCCTGAGACGTCAGTGGATTCACCGATGGGACTTCTGCTAGTGATGCTGTTCTCACTCCTGAGAGTGGAATTGCACTCAATGGAATGACTTCCATGGTTTTCAACTGTTCTTTCTCTTTCATTAGATTTTCCATCTCAGCTTCCATTTATTTTAGTTGTGCATTTTTCTCCATGATTAATTTAAGCATATCATCTTTTTCTCCTTCTGTTCCTGCTATTTCCTTCGCCTGCGAGTCTACTATTGGTGGCAGCTTCAATTTCTTCCTCAAAGACGCTATGCCTATGTTTTTATTCCTGATCATCTCCTCGACTTCTTTCACATTTGAGGGATTGTACCCGATATTGAGGACCAATTCCTCCAATGTCTTGATCCTGTTGTCTTTGGCAAAGGATGATATATTCTCCAACTTCAACTGTGTCTGGACATTGTTAAGAGACACTTGTAATCTGGAGGCAATAGTGGAAGCATGTGCCAGCATCGAGAAAACCATTTCTCCCGTCTGCCTGTGTAGATCCATTTGATCGACAGGATGCACGTCTTTGGTCTGGAATTCAAAAGTGGCCCTTTTGTAATCAGTGATTACCTTTGAGTCTGGTACATGTGCTTAGAGGAATGCCATGTGAATTCTGCCCTTCTCTGTGTCAAACGTCGATAGCAACTTGTGTTGTGTAGATGACGTCTGCTTCTAGAATTGGGCTTATGTGCTGCTGGTCAGAGTCTGATTCTTTTTCTTGATCAGATCCCATTTCTCAAAGATACTGAGCATCAGACTTGTCTTGCCTAGCTGGTTGATCGTTGGAGTATCTGTAGGCTTCTTTGGTAACCCTGTGGTTATAATCTACTTGCTGCTTGTATTGAGAAGTGACCGATCAACCTCTGTCACTGTAGTAGATGGAACTTCCTTTTCTCCAGCTAGGTCAGGAGCTGTGGTTTTGGGCCTTTTGGTATGCAGTTGAAATTCTTCTAATGACACTTCAGTGACAGGAGGTGACAAATCCTACCTAGACCTTTTCTCCTTCGGAGCCTACGGTGTGGTTGTCTGTGATACAGTGACCACGGAGTCCTGTTGTTCTGTCTCGACCAAAGTATTTGGTTCCCATCCTGTCTGATTTGCAAATTTTTCTACCTCAGGCCTAGATTCGTGGACATACGGGATATTCTTGTTTTTCACCCTCATCTTGAAAATAATCCTGCACGGATCATATTGCCATGTGAAACTCACAAAGAATTTCATTTCCTTTAGAAACCTATCTACTTCTTCCCCTGTGCTTCGATTGTTGCAGATGAAAGACCCAATCTGCCCTTTGATTCTGAGTTGTTTCTTTTTCTTTAAAGACACAAAGTGAATATCATCAGAGTTTATCATCTGCCTTATGTATTCTAGAGCAAAAATTATGACAAGTAAGTATTTGGGAAGTTTATATGGGGCCAACTCGCACCCATAGATTCTGATCTCAGTGTGATCTTGGTACAAGTACTAATCACCAGTCTTTGTATGATCTGAGAGATGTAGGATCCTCTGAAATTCGTCATTAATCCTAGGTTCGGGTCTGCCACTGAGCATACTCACCACCGGGTGGTAGAACTGATCAATGAACTACTTGAAACTGAAGTCCATGGAGTTATGTCTGAGCAGGGAAGTCCATGTGGTCACTGCCTAGGGTCTACCATCTCCGTCCATCTTCTGCATGGAAAAAGAAATTTTGTCGTCTTGGAAGAAAACAAACAGGTATGCCAGTATTGAATTAGAATACGAGAACATGCCTTCTGTGGAAAAATTGACAAATTGCTCGTGAATATTATTCTCCAGGAACATGCTGAAATTGAACTGTGTAGTGGGCTTCTCATCAGTGGAGAAAATAGACAAAAATCCCAGAATGGGTTCATCTACCCACTGATCTGAATAATAACCCAGCAAGGCACATAGGGACGTGATAACCTGGTTTCCTTTGGTTGAGAACATAGAGGAAGGATAAGGGGGATTTGTAGCGGGGAGCTGGGCGGATTGTGGAAGAAAAATCTCAAATGTTTGAACTCTTTGAGGAAAAGTCATTTTATGGTATAACTCTGTAAGGATTTCAAGGTTAAAAGGTGATGTGGAGTCGGTTTGGGATATTTTCATCATTTGGTCGATGGCTTCTGGAGTGATGAGGAAAAGAAGTTCCCCGGAGGAGGATACGATGGCTCTTTGCCCGGGGATATAGTGGGCTTGGCACTTGAGGGCAAAATCTGGGAAATGGTGAATTTGAGGGAAGAGATACAGGGTTAGGTTGGACTCCCAAAGTCCAATTTCGTCACTCTAGTCCAGGAAAACTTCTTTAAGCCATGACTGAAGGTCTGCAGAGTCGAAATCACACTTAGTATCTTCGATTAAGTAATCTTTGTCGGCTAGGGGAATCCTGTCGAGGTTGACAGGAGGCGAGGGGGCTTGCCATGAGTGAATGGGGGGGAAGCACTGACGTAGTTTATGGGATGTGACTCTTTTGGAAAGGTGGATGATGATGTCATGAGGTGATGTGATATGTCAGGAAGTGAGAGGTGATGGGATTCAGGACCAGTAGATTCATGCCATGTATAGATAGGGGGCCCGCCAGAGTAAGATTCCATTCCGGACCCCCCCAATAGTTAAAGGTAGATCAGTTGGGGGGGTCCAAAAAACACCTTGAGCCGTTGATCTGTGCACTTTCCCTTCGACCGCAGATCTGGGCACGCTCTTTAACGCACATTTCGGACCCCCCCTCCATTAAAGGCAGAGTGGATAGGGGGGTCTGGAATCCAATGCGGGCCATAGATCTGAGCACCGAAACCTAGGCCATCCAAATGCGCGCATGCATTATCATCGATTCCAGACCCCCCACCCCCCCTCCGTTAAAGGTAGATCAGTTTGGGGGGGGTCCAAAAAGATTTGTCCACCGTAGATCTGAGTGCAATCATCTAGACTATTGATACTTGAGCGGTGCATAAATGTGGGCGCGGAAAGTATATGCGCCCAGAGAACTTAGGATAAGTGCATTTCATGGATTTTTCTCAAGCTTTTACATATGCCACAAGGTCCCAACGCAGGCCCTCGTATAGTTTCCAGGACATAACTATTCAGATCTCCACCTTCCACACCATTAGGTGGGAGCCACGACACACCCACCGAGGAAGCAACCACACAGGTAGGCTCTGGAGGTGGTGACAGAGATGAGGGCGATGATTTGACAAACTATATGGTTTCTTTTCCTAAA
>ML789134.1:187772-246489 GCA_009831015.1 Picea engelmannii | reverse complement strand
TGTAGATCTGAGTGCAATCATCTGGACTGTTGATACTTGAGCGGTGCATAAATGTGGGCGCGTAAAGTATATGTGCCCAGAGAACTTAGGATAAGTGCATTTCATGGATTTTTCTCAAGCTTTTACATTTTACATCACCAAGGGGTTATGCAAACAAATTTTCGAGCATCCAAAACATGGTGCAACATTGATCATCAAACTGGTTTTATTGAAGTAAAGCAAACTAGCCTATGTTCTAACTTAACTTCCGATGACAATTAACCCAGATTGAACTGTTGGGCTAAGAACTTATTCTACCCTGGGGCTATCTGACCAACATTAGACAGTCTGGCCAGATTTATTCACTAACTAACCTATATCCTTTGGCTAAGATTAAACAATTTAGCCAATCTTATTCACTATTCCTATCAACATCAATTTAAAAGAACTTGGCCATGCTTGAAAGGTATGGACCAAGTCACTGTTATTGCATGGGGCTCTCATTGAAATTCTTTTATGCCCTCTTTTCTTTTTTCTTTCTTTTCTTTTTTTCTTCCTTTTCTTTTTCCTTTCTTTTCTTTTTTCTTTTTCTTTTTCTTTTTCTTCTCAAATTATTTGCAGAATGAAAAATCATTTGACAAACAAAAACACTAGAGAGATAACATTCCAGTCACCAATTTATCCTATAATTTATAGGGTGATAACAACGTCAATCAACTCCTTCATTGTATTTTCTTTTGAAATATTGAAATTCACCAATGCTTCTAGGCTCAACCGTATCGTTCCTAGTGCCTTTTTGTCAAGAACCTCCCATTCTTCATCCTTCATGGCCATAAAATTATTTTCTATTCCACCCAATGGTAGGAATAGGTCCTTCTAATATAAATAATATTCCATCTGCATCTTCCGTAGTTTTGGTCGTTAAATATATCATCCCTAAACTTTCCATTTTCCGCCATTGCTCCCACTCGAACTAGGAACCCTCTTTTTCTGTGATTTACCTTTCGCTCTGATACCAGATGTTATAAAAACAAGATCGCGAAGCAATAAAATAAAACAAATGTGGAAATAAAACACATAATATAAACAATACAATAGAGACACATATATATGTGGTTCACTCAGTGTGGGCTACGCCCACCAGAGAAATTGCCAGGTCCTTCCTTTTTATTATCCAACAAAATGAAGGGATACAACCTACAACTCAACCACTGTAACTTCCTCTTCTTTCTCTTGCAGTATTCTCTCTCATAATACAACATTCACCATAATACACAACCAAAATACAATTCCCTCATAAGAGAGGGTTTCCTTCTAGGGAAAAAAACCCTAACAATAATTTCTACCATCATATCTGTGACCTTATAATGGACGGTCCAGATTGAATACGAAATTACAATATTTTACAAGGAAAATTTTCCCAATATTTCACTTTGGGGAACTGTCCCCCCTTGGACCCCCTTGGTGACAGTTGTGGGGGGGAATCCCACACACCCCCTCCATGGAAGTGGAAAATTTGGGTCATATTGTATCTCATGAAGGTGTCAAAGTGGACCCTAACAAAATTAAAACTATGATGGAATGACTTATTCCAAAAACATTGAAGAATATTAGAGGATTCTAAGGATTGACATGATATTACCACAAGTTTGTTAAGAATTATGGTTAAACAACAACACCTAAATCTTTATTCAAATGTGTTGATGACACTTTCATTGTTTCGCCTCATGGCCAATCCACTGTAACATCCTTCTTCAACCATCTAAATAGCATTCCCCCCAATATCCAATTCACTATGGAAATGGAAAAGGACAATTCACTTCCCTTTTTAGATGTTCATATCTCTCTCCTCACTAATGGCTCCCTTACTCACCAAGTTTATCAGAAAAATACTCACACTGATAGATACCTTCATGTCCAATCCCATCATCATCTTTCCCAAAAATCCATTGTCCTCAAAACTCTAGTCACTCGTGCCATCTAAATCTTTGATCCCCAATTTATTGAGAAAGAAAAATCCCACCTAACCAAGGCCCTTATGTGTAATGGTTACTCCAACTCTCAAATTAGCATATCATTTCTCTCATCCCACAAGCTTAAATCAAACAAATCTTCCGCTTCTTCCCCAACCCTAGCTCTAATTTCTCTTCCTTACATTGAAGGCACCATTGATCACATTTCCAAAATTATCGCTAAAAATAATATAAAAACCATTTTCAATCCCTTTAAAACCCTCAAACAATGTTCTAGATCCGCTAAGAATAAATATGACCCAAGGATTGGCACATGAGTTTACCAAATAACTTGCACTTGTGGAAAACATACATTGGTCGGACTGACAGATCCTTCAAATCCCTTCTCAAAGAACACATAGCCGAAAAAACTCACAATCACATCTCTAAATCAACTATTGTTGAACACTCTTTTAAATATAAACATTTAACATGTTTTGACCTAACCAAAATACTGGTTTTAGTACCCTATTACTCATCTCACATCATTCGTGAAGCTATGGAAATTGAAAAACATCCAAACAATTTTAATCATGATGATGGGTATAAACTTAGCCAATCCTGGAAGCCTATCATTTATTTTCTTAGTCATCAAACCTAAATTTTTTTCTTCATCCTTTGGCTTTCCCATTTCCCATTTCCTCATTTTTTTTTCATCTCCCTTGATCCTCTCATCTAATATCTTTTATCTACCGTATTATCAATTTTCCGATTTAAGGTCCCTTCTTCTCCCTTCCTATTTCCTAAGTTAAGCTTAGTTTAACTTTCCGTTAACATATGAATTTTTAATTGTTATTGATTTCAATTTATCTTTTAAATTTTCTTTCGATAATAAATTTAATCTTGTTACCATTATTTTTAACTCATCCTTCAATTATCTTTTTATACTTTGATTATTTTCTCATTAATTTACAATGGCTAATTTCCCATTAATTTATAACCACTATTTTATATCCACTTTTCCAAATTGTACCCCGATGTTATTATAATTGTTTTAGCCTTTATAAGCCTATCTTCAACACTCCTTTCATATTTCATTGCTTCAATAGTTCCCGATGATGGGTGGGGTGTCCACTCGAAACGTTAGATGTTTCAAAAAAATCGTAAACAATTTATATCCATAAATATAAAAAAAACATTACGAGGAACTGTGAAAACCTGCATACTTTGAAACCTTGAACATCATTATTAAAAAGGGGGGCATGTTCTTGGATTCAGGAAGCAACCAAATATTTTGAAAATCTTAAGGAGGTTATGTGTACGATTCTTTTCCTGGCCACACCCGACTTCACACTAACCTTTATTGTGGAGTATGATGCCTCATGACATGGCATTGGTGTAGTTTTGATGCAATAAGGAAGGCCCCTTTCCTTTTAAAGTAGTCAACTTAAAGGAAATAAGCTACTCAAACCCATTTATGAAAAGGAAATGTTGGATATATTACATGCAATTATGAAATGACACCCTTACCTAATAAGGAGACACTTCAAGGTAAAAACAAATCACGATAGTTTGAAGTACTTCTTGGAACAACAATTATCTTTATAAGAGCAACACAATGGGTTACAAATATTCTAGGTTATGAATTTGATATTATCTACAAGAAAGGAAAACAAATATGGTGGCAAATGCACTTTCAAGGAAAGAAGACATAGAGGGTTTACTATGTGTTATTTCCATTTTTCAATCAAATTGGGTGGAAGAAGTAAGGATAGAATGAAAGAAAGATCAAAAGGGATGCAAGATCATTCAACAACTACAAGAGGACCTAAGTGCATTAGATAAATTTGTGTGGAAGAAGAATTTACTATGGTATCAAGATCGCCTATATTTATGTAAGAATTCCCAACTCAAACAAAGCGTCCTTTTGGAATTGCACAATTATATTATATGAGGACATTTAGGGTTCTTGAAAACTTACCTCAGGATCAAGACGATTTTTTTCTTAGAAGTTATTCAAATTCATTTTCGAAAGTTTGTGGATAAATGTGTGTTTTTCCAACAAAATTCGCCTTTGTTAGATTCCATGGCCTGAAAATTCCATTCTATGATTTCATTCTCCATTCTTTTCTTCAACAGATCCCTTCCACTCAATCCTATGTAGTTTGAATCAAACAACAAAACCATTTGTTGGACTCTTGGGATGACCTAGGTTCTGATCTCAATAGGTTTCCAACAAAACCCTCAAACTATCAGCCTTCCTAGTAAACCAGAAGGCAATGTTGTGCACAGAGTGCAAATCATAGTCTCCCCTGATATAACTTTATGGGGGACTACAATACTCAAGTGTTTGTAGTCCAGGAAGGGATTGGGACTATATTCGACTGATCCTTTTCCTCATGCACTAATATTATTATTCATTCATCTACTTCTAGTATTCATTCATTAAACTATGCATGCATGTTGTCATAATCAAACTTAACCATTTATTCTTGAATTGATAATTAACATAACATCAACATAACCATTCATGACACATAAACACAATATATTTACCATGGTTCACCCCCTGGGGATAAGTCCACAAAGATCTGTATCCTCTTCTCTTTTATTCATCTTTTTGCAAAATCTACATTGCACGCATTACATTCCTCAAGTTTACAATCAAAAGGAGGGTAAGTACCCTCTGTGAGGTGGACTAGATCACACCAGGCTCCACAGCCTATGACCTTACCCTAAAAAATTGCTTATTTAGACCAACTATCTCTCCTTTACTAACTGACCAACATAACAATGAACTACTCAACAATTTTCCAACCTCTAGTAGACCTCCTAGGTCCTTATTTATACTATTCTACTGGATTATAGACAATACATTCATGTACAAAACCCTAACCCTAACATGGCTAGGTTTTCTTGCATGCACGCCATTCTTCTTTTCCTCCATCTTCTATATGCTTCTTTTCCTTCCTTTTTCTACATGCTGCTTTTCCTTCTTTTTTCTGCATGATGCTTTTCCTTCTTTTTCTGCATGCTTCTTTTCCACCACCTACGGCGCATGCTCCAAAAATAGACCTTTCTCTCCAAAAATAGGCCTACTCCTAAAATAGACTTTCTTCTCCCAAAATAGGCCCGCGTCAACACCAAACAAGATTTTTTGTGAAAGACTTGGTATAAAAAGTTTAGCCTTGTGGCAGTTTGAGATAAGGGTGTTATAGAAAGATTTGCCTCACCCTATGCAATCTTGCACAAAGGGAATTTTTCCATTTCCCTATGCATAATTTTCATACCCTTTTGCAAATCCTAGAGCTAAAAATACATTTTTTTCCACATGTACGCACCTTGCCTACTATACAACATGCATATACGCAGGCTGCACCACTACAACCCGTGTACATCGAGATTTGTGCCCAAAAATGAAAAATGGTGTTGGGTTTCCATGTCACGATAGGAGATCAATGAAACTTGGCCTTCCATATACTGGAAACGTTCCGAATCGACCCTTCATTTCCATTTGAAGGCTATAAATGGGCCAATTCCGAGCTATCCAAAAGAAGAGAAAGAATTCAACTTTGAGAGAAAAGTTACTCCAGAAAAATTAGTCACTTCATATTGAGTATGCATCCCTTTCTCCTTTAAGTCTGAACATAGTGTTCAACCCCCAAGATCTTCCCTTATTGATTGAGAACTTCATGGTATCTCTTCTATGAGCTTGCCTTTTGTGGAGGATTAAAGTGGTGGAGGCCCAATTGGAAGGAACTTAGTTTCTCGGTTTCAAACCACGCCGACGCAGAAGTCTGTAACTTTTTCACTTCTACTAATCATATATTAATAGAAATACTCTTTTCCCATCCAATTGTTATCTTGCAAATATTTGAATTATTATTCCATGGGCGTATTTGTTATGTATATTAATGGATTATGCTATTGAATGTGCTAATATCATATATTATCACCATATGCTTGCTTTGCTTGGTTGTTGAGGACTAGTTGCAGGTATATTT
This sequence comes from Picea engelmannii, assembly GCA_009831015.1. Taxonomy (NCBI): domain Eukaryota; kingdom Viridiplantae; phylum Streptophyta; class Pinopsida; order Pinales; family Pinaceae; genus Picea; species Picea engelmannii. The sequence goes on along the minus strand of ML789134.1, from coordinate 240,554 downwards.
CTTTGGGTCAAGTGCTCAACGATGGACTTCATCGAACGTCTGGGCGAGGTAGGTATTTTATCTTGCCTTGCTAGCATATTTTTTTCTATATCATACTTGAGAACATAGTTTATTTCTGCAGTAATTTTTGTCTGTTGTGGTTTACCCTATCCATAGAGAGATTTTCCTTGTAACAGAATTGGTGACCATACTGGGGGTTGAATATTCTTTCTTAGGGTTTGGAGTGTTTTTCTCCTTAGATTTCTCTCATTCATATTGTGTTTCTTGTCATATCATTGCTTGACAACCTCTATTCACTCTGGGTCTGAGTCTTTCAGCCTTCTCCCTTTCCTAGATTTGTTTTTGAAACATATACATGGGTTTTTTCTTGACAATCGCGTATATATGTGTGCTGTCCTTCTGCAAGCTGCATACATACACGTTGTTTCCTTGAACAGTTGCGTACATCAACATTTTTTGCTTGTTTGTTGGGTTTGGTGGCTTTTGGGTAGGTTTTGATGATTGTCGAGTCTTCTTGAGTCTCTGAAGTGACTGTTAAGTGTCTGTGGGATGAAAAGAAACTTGTCTTCGGTTGAATTTTTGGGCAAAGTCTTTCTCATCACCTTTTCATTTTGATTTTCCTTGTACATTGGGCTAGGTGTTTTTCTCCTTGGTAACCTACTTGAGTTGTCTCTTTCTATACACAGTAGAGACTTTATATATGAAGTTGCTGTTCAGCCCATGCATTTTCATTTTTCTTATATTGAAAATACAAAAATATTAGGCATTTTGCATTGCTTGGAATTTTGATCTTTTGAGTCTTCGTCATTTATCTTAGTGTATGTAAAGAAAGATTGCATTTTTTTTTCAGAATTGCAGAGTTGAAATTGAAAATTGCATTTGTTTTAAGAAGCATATCATTCATTGAAAATTGAAGTTAGGACTTTGCATTGTATTCATATTTACTTTACTTGTTGAGTCATAACATTATGAGTTTCACTACCATACCTTTTTGAGTAAGCACGACCATTAAAATTAATGCTATAATTTAAAATTGATTAGTCACAATTTTATTTTCTAGGGTGCACAAACTAACTTAGGATTTGTTGCCTTGGAATAGGATTTTGTGAGTAAACTTCTCCAAGGATATTAAATCAACATATGTTTATGACTAAGGGAGTGGATAAATCCATTGTATAATCGGTAATATCAGGAGGCTCCGCTTACACCAGAGTTAATCATAAGGTCGCGCGAGGTTGGTTGAAGGGATATCCCCCTAATACCTTCTTAGTGTCAAAGATATTTCTGGGGATCTATTCATATCTGGGGATCTTGCTAGTGCCCTTACCTCTTTGAGAGACAATACTTTCAAGGTTTCGAGCTTTGCTACCTTGACCATATGGTGGACCTGACTTACGAATGCGCGCCTGTGCATCAGTTATACATTGGTTGCTTAGTTTCTTGAATTAGGTGCCACATAGGTTACTTGCAGGGGTTATTCTACAGGTACCCTCAGTCAGATAAGGGTTAGAAAAAAACCAACCTTTATGGAGGATTACCTCTCTGTGGGGATTTGACCGACTGGTTTTTAAGCCCACGAGGGCCCTTATAACTGATTATGTTACCTATGATCTTTAGCAGGGAGTATCAGACCCCTCTTGGGAGAGACATACCTTCTTTAGGGAGGGAGGCCCCTTTCAACCACTTTACCTCATTTGTGTGCATATTGGCCGTTTGATTATTTTTGGTGTCATCCTTGATTACTATTCAGCCTTAGGATTTATTTTTTGTATCTTGATTCTTAAGTCATCATGGAGTCGGACCAACATTCCCACCGGTCCCGTCGCTTGTTACAGTTACCATTGGATTTTGAGTCTTTTCCTTCTAAAAGGCATAGAGTTATTAGACATGGTACACACACCTCCACTATTCAGACTTGTGATTCTACAAGGATGAGTACTGAACCGAGTCTTCAGAACACTGGGAGCCCTTCGAATCCCACACCTACTATAGTTAATGGCACCCCTTCGACTCTTGCAACCACAATGGTTGTAGTGCTAGAGGCACCTATCATTACTATTGCTCGTCCTATAGTAAATGCTCAATCTCTTGCCTCGAAGCCATTTGGGTCTCTTGGTCACTCACCAGGCTATAATGTTCAGTCCATCCCTATGGCCTCTAGTCCTTTTTCCTATGGTATGCTGAATTTTACTTCACAATTTTCAAAATTCATTCTAGTTGCTAGTCCTAATGCTAACATTGGACTTGGGGGCACTACACCTCCTTATACTCCATTTTCATTTGGTGGTTCTCAAATACCTCAAATGACTCCTAATATGGGAGGCATTCCCTCTTTTAACCTCGAGTCTAACCCTCTTGATTCTGGGTGGAGAAACCAACCTGGCGAACAAGCCTTTGCTCAAGTTCCGTCCTATACCCTCACCTCCTCAGTGCCGATTTTGACCAACACATTTGGTATGACGATTCCACCTCTATCCTCCGGATTCACACCTGGAAGAGGTCAGTTTCACACCTTAGGCAACCCCCAACCCAGAGCCACTCCGGATGGGGGAAATTTTTATAAACCTCATCAGATCATTCCTACTAGAATGATTCCCAACCAACCTCTTATGAATCAGCCTAGAGGAAGGTATTACAATCTTGGATAGGGTCATGGTGCTTAACAAAACTTTGGATGGGATGTAGTTCCTCAAAGACAATGTTTCCAGGGAGCTTGGGGCCAGATGTGGCAACCTTGTCTCCCTTTTCTGGCCATGCTTAATCTGCCAGACTTTTCTAAGTTGATGAACGACCCTGTGTGTCATGATCCAACATGCCCCCCCATCCCCACCAAGCTTCCTTCGAAATTACTAAATTCAAAGGTAAGAATGGCGAGGATCCTGGTGATCACGTTACCACCTTTCACCTATGGTCCTCTTCGAATTCCCTTAGTGATGATTCCATTCGATTAATATTATTTCAACGCACCCTCATTGGGGTTGCTGTTAAATGGTGTATAGAGCTACCTAGGGGGGCATACGGGACCTTTAGTTAGATGGTGTTAGTCTTCCTTAACCACTTCCAATTGTCGGTTCGTTACGATGCTTGCCTAGAACTTCTGTCAACTTTATGCCAGGACACAACCACTCATATCTCAGATCATATCCAGAAGTGGCATAGATGGAAGAGGTTGATTAAGACCTCCATATCCCTGGCCTTTATTTTATAATGGATCCTTAAGTCTTTGCAGCCTCCTATCTCAAAGGATGTTGCTACATTCAGGGTTACAACTGAGGAAGAAGCGATCTTCAAACCCCAGTATTTAGTTATTATATACACTCAGCCTAAGATGTTATACCACATTCTTACGGACACACCAAGGTAAACCTATGACCCTAGACAAAATCCCAGACCTCATTTCGATGGCATTGTAGGCTCCACCAATGTAAAATCCACAGACTTGGTGACAAGCCATTTGACAGAGTTGTCTCTAAACTAGTCTGGAGGAGGGAAAGCTTCGTCTGTGTCTTCCAATCTCACTCAGTCGGTGAATGTACATTCCCTGCAATCGTCGACCGACCCAAATGGTAACCAACAACCAGGCGGAAATAAGAAGAAAGGATGTAATAATAATCGTAAGGGTGGGAAAAAGAATAATAAACCCAAGGACAATGGTAATAATGAGAAGATGAATAATAATGTTGGAGAGGGCAAGAAAAAAATGCGCAAGGTGAAATTTCCCTGTAAGATTTGTACATATGATAACCTTACTCATTTATGCCCCAAACTTGCAGAAGCTATGGGGCTATTATCTCTATCGCCCGCCGTTCTGATGAATCCTTTCCCACATAACCAACACATGGCCTTGAGCTCCTCAAGTGTCGGAAATGCGGCCGGTGGGACTCAAAACCTGGCGTCACAATATGGTGACCAGTTTTTTTATCAATATGGTCAATTCTAAGGTTCATGTAGCTACTCGGTCTCACAATTATAATCCTTCACAGGATATACCTAGTCTATAATCTCCTCCTCCTCCTCCAGAGACAACTTTAGAAATCGAGAAACCAGAGCCACCGCCTCGTATTCTAAAAGGAGTACTCAAGCGCTCTACCCACAATCGAAATGATAGAGCCACCCATAATTACTCTATTGTTGAGGATCTTGGTCAAACCCCTTGTGCGATGTCGACTCTGGAGGTACTCCATACGTGTCCTTCATAGAGTAATTCCTTGCTATCTGCATTAGGATATCTAGACCCGAGTGGCTCGAAAGTTATCAAGTTTGACGTAACGGATGTGAAGCCTCACTTTCCTTACCATGTGGCATTCCAAATCCATGTGGGGTACTCAAAGTATACCATCAAACATGTAGTTGTTGATGAAGGCACTGCTACATGTGTGATGTCCCTGATCTGTTGGAAAGATCTCAACTCTCCAACTCTCTCTCAATCATTGACCATGTTGACTGCTTTTGATGATTGTTCCTTCCACCCTCACGATATTCTTCCTACCTTTCTGATCCAATTAGGTGGGAAGACGATAGAGGTGGATGTCGAGGTAGTTGATGTGCCTCTCAATTATAAATTGTTACTAGGATGCAATTGGACCTATGCTATGACTGTCGTTGTATCATTTGTCTTCTGCACTCTATGTTTTCCACTCGATGGGAATATCATGATGATCGACCAATTATCCTTTGTGTATGCTAGCCCCAATGCATCTATTGGACTGTCTATCCTCGTGATCGACAATTCTCAACCGACAACTGAGAATATTGGTGTCAAAATGTATTCATCCCTTATGGGTACCTTCAACTTCATGGCACTGATTCACCATGTTTACACCATGTCCAGTAGGTATGTGTCTTCAGAGAGGTCTGTTCCTTTTTGCACTTCCTATTTTAACGATCCTTGGACCCTACCTTCCTTGAATTCATCTTGTGAAGTTCAGTCACACACTGGAATGGCCATGCCACTATCAACAACGAAGATTGTGTATCAAGATGTTCTTGACTCTTTTGCCGATCCCGATCCTATTACCTCGCCGACAGATGAGGAGGATCTTGTTCTCAAGCCCGTGTGGGCCACTGCATTGTATTGTTCACATGACTTCCTTGATGAGAATTTTACCTCTAACGAATCCATCATCGAAGACATGAATGGTTCTGACAAACTTGGGATGATATGCATCATCGCTCTTATTTTCTCCCAGAGCTTTCTAGAATCGAACAAGATGAATTTTGATCTACTTTAAGCGAGATTGTCATCCACGCCATAGTTCCAATTGATATGCACAAAATTTATGTTGAAGTAAATATGGTGAGTATATCTCCCATCACCATGATCAATATCTCTCATACCTCTGGAAAGATTGAAAACATACATATCGGTGCAGAGTGTTCGCTAGAAGAAATCTTGATCTGCACCGAGCTCTTCAAGGAATTCTAAGATGTATTTGCTTGGTCATATGAAGAGATGCTAGGAATCGACCCTCGTATTGTCGAGCATGATATTAGAACTTATCTAAATGCTAAAACTATTTGAAAATGTCTTAGATATGTCAATCCCCAGAAGGCCCCTGCTATTAAGGCAAAGGTAGATAAACTACTTAATGCTGGATTTATCTACCCGGTTCCATTGACTGAATGAGTATCCAATCCTATTCCTGTGAATAAGAATCAAGGAACCATCTGTGTATGCATGGAATTTCATGACCTGAACAAAGCCTGTCCTAAAGACAACTTCCCAACACCTTTCATCGATCGGATTATTGACGAGTGTGGGGGAAGTGAAATGTTTTCTTTCATGGACAAATTTTTAGGGTATAACCAAATTCAAATTAAACTTGAGGATCAACACAAGATGATATTTATTTGTCCTTGGGGTACTTTTGTATACCAAAAAATGCCTTTCGGCCTTAAAAATGCCGGAGCAACCTTACAACGTGCTATGACCTTCGCATTCCATGATATTAAGCATATAGTCGAAGCTTACCTTGACGATCTTGCTGCTCACTCTTGTAAGAGAGCGGACCACTCTAAGCACCTTCGACTAGTTTTTGAAATATGTCGTTACTATAAAATCCGGTTGAATCCTCATAAGTACATATTTTGCGTTAGGTCTCGTTGTCTTTTGGGTTTTCTAGTTTCTGAGACCGAGATCATGGTAAATCCTTTAAAGGTTGAGGCAATACTTCAGTTGCCTCCCCTGCACACTATTCAACAACTTTAGGGTTTACAGTGGAAAGATAAATTTTTATGTCGGTTTATTGCCAATATCACTAAAGGTTTCATGCGTCTTTTGAAGAAGGACACCCCTTTTGTCTGGGATGAGAAAGCCTAGGAGTCCTTCGATGCTTTGAAGAAAACCTTGGTATCGACGTCTCTGTTGAAGTCTCCTGACTACATTAGGGATTACTTGCTTTATATCGCCGTGTCCGAGGAGACGATTGGTATGGTTTTGGTTCAAGAGGATGATGAGCTCCACCATCACGTCATCTACTATCTTAGTCAAAAATTAGTCGGTCGTGAGATTAATTATTCTCACGTTGAAAAGATAGCTTTGGCTGCCATTCATGCAGTTCAACGTTTACACCATTATATATTGCTTTGAAAGACTTCTGTGGTGGCCTATGTCAATCCATTTCAATACGTCCTTACCAGGCGTATCATAGGGGGGAAATATAATAAATGGATTGTCATTTTACAAGAATTTGATCTCGATTTCGCTTCTGCGAAATCTAAGAAATCACTAATCTTCGCGAAGTTAATATCTGACTTTCCATGATTAGATGAGGATGCTATCCATGTTGATTTGTTTTCAGACGAACACATTTTCCTTATCTCATCGTCCGACCCCTGGTATGGAGACATCATTCTCTACCTTCAAACCTTGAAGTTTCCTCAGCATCTCTCGCGAAATGACCAACGACGTGTACGATACCAAGCTAAGAATTACACTATCGTCAGTGAAACTTTGTATCACCGAGGAATATAAAATATCCTGTGTCATTTTTTAACTCACGAGGAAGATGATTCAGTCCTAAATGATTTCCACAGTGGGGATTGTGGTGGTCATCTATCCGGGCTTGCGACAACCCATAAAATTTTGTGAGCCGATTATTTATGGCCATCTATATTTAAATATTGTGTTGAAGTGGTTAAGAAGTGTCACCCCTGTCAATTGTTCACTCAGAAAATGCGCTCACATCTAGCCCCTCATCACCCAGTCATTACCATCGATCCCTTCACCAAGTGGGGGGTGTACTTTGTGGATTGCAACCCAACTTTAGCTGGGGGGAATCAACACATTATCATGGTCGTCGACTACTTTAGTAGGTGGGCCGAAGCCATGCCTATAGTTAAATCCGAAGGGAAGACTGTCACCTTCTTCATATTCAATCAAATGATCACCCAGTTCGGTATCCCAAGTGAGATTGTCACTGATCATGGAAGTCACTTTAAGAATGAAATTATGGTAGAGATATAATCCAAGCCAAGGTTTAAGCATGGTCAATATTCCCCTTACTACCCCCAGGAAAATTGATAGGTAGAGGCCGTCAGCAAGTCTCTCAAGACCATTTTGCAGAAAACTGTCAGCCAGAGTAATTCTGACTGGCACATTATGCTATATCCCACACTCTAGGCATACCAAACCTTGGTCAAGACTGGCGCCAAATTTTCCCCTTTCCAGTTAGTACATAGTGTGGATTCGATACTACCTATTGAATGTGAGATCCCTTCTCTTAAGTTGGCCGTTGTGCTCCTACCTGACACTTCCGATCTCGAGCGATGCCTTGTACACTTAGAGAGTCTTGAAGAGCAATGTTGAGATACCTCTACGACTATCGAGGCGAACAAAAGATGTGTCAAGGCCTAGTACGATAAGTCTATTTATCCTCGGTTGTACGCTGAGGGTGACTTGGTCCTCTTATATGATCAAGCCAAAGAACTGCTGGGGGTAGGCAAGTTTAAACCCATGTGGCAAGGTCCCTATATCATGTGACGTGTCTTAGAAAAAGGAGCCTATGAATTAGAAGATTGTGAAGGGAATATGTTGGGCGAGCCCAGGAATGGGCTCTATGTGAAAAGATATTACGCTTGAGCCTCAATCTTGGGCGTAACTTTTTGTATGCTAATGTAATTTAGTTTATATATCTTTTTTTTTTTTTTTTTGTCTTCAACTTGCTTATCGATTTTTCCCTTGGTTGGCAGATGTCAACGGATTCTTCGGTCTACTTAGGATTTGCAGATGGATCCAGTAATCATAAATTAAACTTGGCTTCCACCGCTTTGGTGGTTTACTCACTTGAGGGTATACTAGTGTCTTCAGTTGGTGTATGCCCAGGGCCATCCACGAATAATGTGGCTGAATATAGCGTCGTTATAGAACTCTTGCGTGATTCTGTCTCACATGGTATTCACTCTTTAGAGGTTCGCCTGGATTCCAAGTTAGTAGTATGTCAGTTGAACGACAGTTACTGCATGCGTGATCCTACTTTACTCCGATGATTCCTATGGGTACGTCTTTTAGAATGACAATTTGATTTTATTACTTATTATCACATACCTAGGAGTTATAATTATGTTTCCAATGCTTATGATAATTTCATTTTAGATTGGAATTTGTCAGATAACTAAAGCAAAGAAAACCATCTCATCAATATACACATTGTAATATAAGTAAAGCAGAAGATCCTTGTTTTATATATATTTCAAAAAACAAATATGATGTTTATAGTACAAAATTGGGGCTAACACCCTCAATACACATATACAACCGATAATACAAGATCCACGACATCTACGCCTGCGGCACCGGATGTGTGTCATGATAACAAAATATGACGTTTGTGAGACGTCGAAAGAGTCACACCTAAGCTCTGGGCACACTAACTGCTTGCCCCTACATGGCCTTCGACAGATCCTCTACCTGAACCATCAAAATCGTATGAGTCAAAGGAGATAGGTTGCCTTGCATGTTTTGAAGGATTCTCTCTACTTCTCCTCCCGCTGCCTCATCTCCCTGGTGCCTCCGACGATGTCGAGGAAGCCCGTCTGACCATCACAGAACTACGTCCACGTCACATAAGTGTCTAGTTAGTACTTAAGCATCATCCAAAAATATTTTTGTTTTACTATACAAAAATACAAAAAAATGAAATATTTAAAAACATTGACATAACTATGTCCCCGTAGGTGGTCCCTAATGACAGTGGCATGTCAGGGTCCCCTCTGAAGTTGATCCCTGTATAGGGGTAGTCATCCAGAGAAATGACCCGTCGCCTCCACCAGTAAAAGAAATCATCGTTGTAGGGTGTGGTTACCCTACCTCCCCCGTGCCGTCTCATTACCTCGATCCACTGTGCCATGGATGGATCGTGAGATCCTCTCAAAATGATATTGACTCTAGGTCCTAAACCTAGAACCTGCTCGAAGAAAAAACTACATAAGATAGAGGAAAACCTAAAATTCCTCTTGCCACCCTATTTGCACTCTGTCAACTGTCTCTTCATATTAGCCAATAGTGAGGTACACCAATGATATACTGTGGGTCTCAAGCACTCTACAAAATAGAAAATGAGTGGCCTTGATGCCTGGTGCAACAAATCCGATCCTGTGAGCCTATTTAAAATGAGGAAAACAATCTTGAGGTTGAGATTGTTTATCGCTCGGATGGGGAGTTGACTCTCGACCTTCGGGGTCCCTGCTACACAGTGAACTTATATGTACTCCTCTATCTTCATACTGCTCCCAACTCCCTAGGCTTTGAGGTTCAACACCTCAGCCCGTCGCGTTAACCTAGTCAAAAAGTATATATCCTCAATTCAATCCTCAATGGTTTCCCATCGAGGTTGAAGCTCTCATTGTCACAATCCCAGTAATCCACAAGCATCTCAAGCAACCTCACCTAGGTCCTCATCCCTTTGAGTGCCCCAAATTTATACAAGCTGTATCTTTTCAAGGCCAGTTGGGCCCCCAAATATTTTTCCACATCAACATCTACCTCCTCGTGCTCCCTTTCCCTCCATTCTAGCACCACTGCTAGATAAAAATCATTTTTTGAGTTAGAAACCATAGAAAACATTGTTTACGGACTTGTACATAGGCTGCTTCATTCAAAGTCACATATAGGGATGATTACACACGTACTTTATTTTACAAAGTCGCATATAACCTCACATATACGCGATCCGATGAATAGTGGCCCAAAACACCAAAATACTCAATTTGCGCCCTAATTTACTCAAATTTTGAAACCTAATTTAAAAATATAATCCACTAGAAAGGAAGAGGATGGGAAGAGGATTTACCTGGTCCAGATGGTTTCTAATTTCGTTTCTCGACGCTCCCGCAATCACCAGTTAAAGATCAAAGGTATTTTGGTCCAATTTTCACTATTTGGGTAAAAAGTCAAAATGACAGTAAATTTTGGTTTTGTTACTATTTATAGTAGTTTTTACCTAATTTCTATAGTTTTGAGTCATTTTTTCTCCTAATGGACTAATAAAATAGTGGATTGATTTGATTTTTGTAGTTTTCACCAGGGATTCTTGTGGATTTCAATGTTACGTTGACCGCTCATAACCACGAGTAGGTATTTTCACTACCCAACATATAGGATAGGTATCCATTCCACCATGCACTTTTGCATTGTCCTATAAATGTCACTCATATGCCTTAGGTACGAACCCATTTGTTTTGACACAAAACCTTCCATCTGCTATAAGACGTGTTGTTATCACGTGATAGAGATTTACCAAACATGGGTACCCTAGTTAGATCCTCTGCTTCATTTGGTGCCCATGCAAAGATTTTTTACGTAGGATCGGGAGTCCCTTATAGATAATACATGAATTTATGCTGAGTCTCATTTCTCACTCATAAACATGCTACCCTATATCTAGAGGACTCCCAATCGAGTTTAAGTTAAGCTCTTTTCCAACTCGTCTTCAAAAAGCGAAAAGATTGCTGAGTGAACTTGTCTCTTTCACACTTGTAAATTAGATTTGAAAGGACATCTATTTGGTACAAGTTTATCCATTTTTCACACCAAGTAGACTAAGATCATGAAAAAGGACATTTTTTGGCATTAAGTTGTGATTTCATCTCATGCCCTTGCTTGCAGTATTGATCCTATAACCGGTTCTCTCTTTGCGTTATAAACCATTTTCCTCATCAATTTTGCATCCTCAAACAAGCATAGCCTTGTTTATATCCTTCACAATTTGACACCCTATACCCATGAGGGAACATCCCCCAAATGTCCATCTCCCACATGCATCTCCTTGCATTGAGCATAGGTATGTTCCACTACTGGAACTAATTTTGCTTACTTGCGACACTCATTTCCTGCTTTGTATCATAACATTCATTTGACTATGAAAAAACAAAAAAATACGGGTGATAAGGGAGTATTATCTTATATTGGAAGTAATCGTGTCACCTTTGAACATAACACAAAGTTATCGAGTCCATTTGTCATCATAATTTTGGGTTTAGCATGGCCTTAGGAAGATGAGCTCGTTACATAATGTTTTCTCCACTGACTAGTTACTCTTCTAGTCCCTATGGATAATTTCAATGATGCCTCTTGCATCTCATGGTTTCATCATTGAATCAATGCTGCTAGAGTCTTCCATATGTCTCATGCTCTTGTTCAAAGGAAGCCTATCAACTTGGGTCGGGCCATTTCTCAAAACTCTTGACTTTGTATGTCGACCATACCCTCAGTTTGTCTCAGAATTACATGATGTTGTAGTCCTATCACATACCCTAGTCCTACTCTCATCATTGGTATGTAACCTTGAACCCAACAATCGACATTTCATCATTGGTCATTGATTGGGTTGTTTCCCTTGTGTTCGACGACAAGAAATCTATTCACACATTGGGATTCATGCAATGTCTTGGATGCCATTAGCCTTATTGGTGGTTTCCTTGCCTTTGTCAGCAATTTTCCTCATTAGCTGCTATTCAAAGGGTCTTTTCCGTGTACTCCTTTCACTTGGAACATGCGAAATATGCATAGGGTCGTTGTTTCGTGAAAATTTTCTTCGTCCGATTTCCTCCAAATCATGAAGCTCTTGATTTGTACCTCATACTGAATGATGAGAGATGCCTTAATGATATCCTTTCAATGGGTCTCCTTCCATTGAATTCATCTCATCTATTCTGGAAATGAGACCTAGATTCCTATGAGTACCTTGAGGCTTGCAGTCATTAGTGGCAGGTTCTCTCACCATCGATAGTTGGGAATACATCAATGTCTCCTAATCGATGGATTCTTCAAGTGTTTGGCCCTGACTCCTTTATTCACACTTGTGAGAACGTACTTGGTGCCTTGATACCTAATTTCATCATCGGTAGGCTGTCTTGCATTTGTTAATGATATACCTCAATGACCGATAATCAAATGATGTCTCATTGTGTTCGACCTCAACTCCTTTATTCACATGATGTAGACTTGCACCTTTGGCAGATTGTGTAGAAGACTTGAAGACATCAGTATGTGGCCGCAAATTTCCTGAGCTATTGCTTCCTTTTCATTGAACTAGTACCTATATGACTTCAGTGATCATGGGATATCATATTGTACTCCATTGTATATAGATATCTTTAGGTTGGTTTTGAGACTGGTTATATTGGTCCTTGTTTGTGACTATGACAACCTTTGGCATGTAACAACATTTGTATTTTCCTATTCATGTCCATGAACAGTTATTTGGTATATTTTCACATGGATCTGCAGTGTAATTCAAATTGGCAGCCATGTATGCAAAGTCAGTGCAAAACGTAATGAGCAACTAGTTCTTCCAGCTGGTTCCCCATCACTCCACTTTTGGGTTTTTATAATGTATTTCAGCCATCACAGATACTCCTCTGACCTCACACATTAGGGGGAATCTATTATAGAAATATTTGCCTCACCCTATGCAATCTTGCACATAGGGCCTTTTTCCATTTCCCTATGTAGACTTTTCATCCCCTTTTGCAAATCCCAAAGATAAAAATACATTTTTTCCACATGTATGCACCTTGCCTACTATACAACATGCGTATATGCAGGCTCCACCACTACAACATGCATAGGATTTGTGCCCAAAAATGAAAAATGGTGTTAGGTTTCCATGTCACGACATGAGATCAATGATCCTTGGCCTTCCATATATTGGAAACGTTCTGACTCGGCCCTTCAGTTCCATTTGAAGGCTATAAATGGGCCAATTCCGGGCTATGGAAAAGAGGAGAAAGAATTCAACTTTGAGATCAAAGTTACTCTGGAGAAATTAGTCACTTAATATTGAGTTTGCATCCCTTTTTCCTTTAAGTCTAAACACAGTGTTCATCCCCCAAGCTCTTCCCTTATTGATTGAGAACTTCATGGTCTCTCTTCTATGAGCTTGCCTTTGGTGGAGGATTGAAGTGGTGGAGGCCCAGCTGGAAGGAACTTAGTTTCTCAGTTCTGAATCGTGCCGACACATAAGCCTGTAACTTTTTCACTTCTTCTAATCATATATGAATAGAAATACTCTTTTCCCATCCAATTGATATCTTGAAAATATTTGAATTGTTATTCCATGAGCATATTTGTTATGTATATTAATGGATTATGCTATTGAATGTGCTAACATAATATATTATCACCATATGCTTGCTTTTCTTGGTTGTTGAGGACTAGTTGTAGGTATATTGCTTTGGGTCAAGTGCTCAATGGTGGACTTCATCGAATGTTTGGGCAAGGTTGGTATTTTATCTTGCCTTGCTAGCATATTTGTTTATATAGCATACTTGAGAACATAGTTGATTTATGCAGTCATTTTCATTTGTTGTGGTTTACCCTAGCCACAAAGAGATTTTCCTCGTAACAAAGGGGATGCGACTCAAGGGAGCTCAGTCCCACCTAGTTATGCAAGATGAGAATGAAACCTCTAAATTATATGGGATCCTTAACAAAATTCCAAGAGACAAAAGCTCGAGGATAAACCCCTACTGGTCATTTCATACCTTAAGAACATTTGAAAATAAGGAAAATTAGAGCATACAGAGAACACATGGTGATTCATTCATTTCATTTCCCTTATTAGTAATCATGCTTTCCCATAAGCCTTCCAGGCCTTCTTAGGATTTTAAGCCATAGTTAAAGGCTTCCTACAAATGTATTCAATAGAAGACAACCAACAAGGGTAGTTATCTAACTTGAAAGGATTTGCAGAGTCAAGTCTTATTCCATGCTACTCATGAATCCATGATATATCATGAATGAAAAACATGCCAATTTCATGCAGGCATAAAAACATGCAAGGTATAAGTAAAGACTTATTCTATCTAGAAAATGATGGCCAAATCAATTGAGCATAAATCTGCTCATGAACCATATAATTTCATAGATTACACTACATTGTAAATTATTACAACTTGAACAAGAAACTAACCATACAAAATACAACAAGAATTAATTTGTAACAATTGTTGTCCAAATAAATTTAGCATATACATGCACTTATCTGTTTTATAAAATAGTTGGTCGGGTAACTGGCTTAGGGTGAGCACTTTTCCACCCATCCATAGGCTCACATGCACTAGATATTTTCAATATATCCACCCTCGTGCCAAGCCATGATACCACAAGGGAAGTTTCTCAGGATCTTAGAGAAATTAGAAAGTGAAGGCCACTCTCCTTCACACATGCACTGGTTGAAAAATCCTTACACCCACCATGCTTAGGGCCTCCATGTGGTTTATCCAATGACCTATTAGCTCATGTCGGGTTCATGTTTCACACCAGTTCACTAAAATCAGCCATGAACACAATATTTCTCTCAAAAATCCCATCTTTCTTCCCACACGTGGGTTCTCCCTTTTCACTCAACATTCTCTCCCCATGCATTGCCTAGAACAAAACCATCTTCTCCAACATGCACCTGTGTGTTTCTTCCCTCTACCCCTAAGAAGGTTCTCGATCTTCTCTCCCCCCTTCCTTCTGTTAGAAGGAAGTCATGGGGTCAAAGGTGGTACTTGCGTACCTGGGCTGGAAATTTTCAGTTGTCCTAACTTCTCTCTCCATATCTCTTTATTGTAGGTGTTTGGCTGCTCAACTACCAATCCTTCTTTCATTAAGTAATTTTTTCTTTGGATTCAAAAAAATTGAAAAGACTAATTATTCCCAAAATAGTTCAATAAGGTGTCTTGGAATCATCTATCATGTTTAAATCCCCTCTATTCCCCCTCTCTAATCCATCTAGTGGTATCATTTCCAGTACTAGTGTTTCACCCCATAGTCAGATGCTTGGCTTCTATATTACACAATAATACCATTTACAATGTTTACAAGCCATAGCATGGAAATATTAATCATGATTAATTACATATAATTAGAGGATTAAAAATGGGGTGTTACATTCTCCTCCCCCTTCAAAAGGGAACACGATACTCAATGTTCTTTCTTCACCTCAAAAATCCTGCCATGGATTCATCCTTCAACTACTTCATAATGTATCCTTTTTTGTGCAGTATGGTTCAATTATAGACCTCTGTAATTTCAACAATATGCCTACAACAATTTTTAAACAACATGCATTATTATACCATTTTAATGCACAAAATTCATTGTTGTTCATAATTCAGGATATCATGCACCTTTCAATCACAATCCTTATTTGTGTGGTCATGGATCTACATCCATATGGCTGCCATGTCAGGACTTAGCTAACTGTTCTTCATTGACATACTCACTGTGCTCATGATCCAAATCAACATATAACAAGAGTTATCCATATCTATTCTTCTTTGTGGTCACTCACCTTCTAGGCTCAAGCATCCCCTTCTCTACTGCATAGTCTTTCGGGCGATCCATCTTGCCTACCAAGGATTTTATCACACATGAAGAGTACAGAGACTCATAGAGTCTTACAACTGAGGCATCCTTCTGGCTTGATCTTAACACAACATGACAAAATCATAGGAGATCATGCCCTGTCACAGGTTTTTCATGTCATAATAGTGGCCTCTTTCCATGCTTTCTAGTTCAACAACCATCTTCTGTCCTTCTAGGATAGATCTATCATCTCACTTATATCACATAGTGTTGGTTTAGGTCTTTCATTCACTTCTTGGTCTGAACCAGGTTAAGATCTGATCAGGGTTCCAAAAAAACCCTCTAAAACTATCGACCCTCTTGGTAAACCAAAAGGAAACACAATGCATAGAGTGCACTGCACAGTCTCACCCGAGATAGATTTATGGGTGACTGTAATGCTCAAGTGATTACAGTCTAGGAATGAGTGGGGATCTGGGATTGCATTTTATCTTCCTCATGCATTACTCTGATTATTCATTTAATTCTTTCTAGGATTCATTCGACTTTAGGCCCATGCATGTATTCTAATACACCTAACTTAACCATTCATTCATAAACTATTCATTGATAGAAATTAAGCATGAAAGAAACATCACATAGGACACACGTTTTATTGTGGTTCACCCCCTCATGGGATACATACATAAAGATTTGGTTTCTCTACTCTTTTATTCAGTTTGTTGCAAAATATGGCATTACACGCATTACATATTCCATCATACAATCATGAAGAGGTTCAATAACCTCTGTGAGGCTGACTAAATCACGCCAGGATCCTTAGCCTGTGACCTAACCCTCAAAATATGGATTACTTGACTCTTTTATTACTTTATTACAATCATAATAACCACTGAACCTCAACCACAAACCTAAAACTGTTGAACCCTCGACCTCGACTCCTGAGGTTCTTATTTATACTACTTTTCAGGATTATAGCCGTTACAATCTTTATCACAAACCCTAACCCTATCATAGCTAGGATTTCCTGCCTGTGCACCACGTTGATTTTCCTCTTTGCATGCTTCTTTTACTTCTTTTTCTGCATGCTGCTTTCTTTCCATCGGTTGCACGCGTTCCAAAATTAGGTCTTTCCCAAAATAGACCTTTTCTACAAAAATATTCCTGCGCCTAAAATAACCTTCCTTCTCAAAATAGGCCTGCACCCAACAGGCCCCCAACACTGACATGTGGCTTGTATCGATCCACTCAGGTGGTGCACGCTCCCTAAACTGCCATGTCCAATATAAGGAACTTTTCTTCTAGTTCCTTTCCTTTTTCTCTCATCTGCGTAGCTTTGCTTGTGAGCACCTCTACTATCTACGCTATTATTTCCTCCTGCATTAATTTTGCACTCTCATTTTGTGAATGTTCTCTACTTGTCTTCTCTTCCTCCAACTGTGCAATCATCTATGTTGCTTGTTCTTGGAGAGGTTCCAATTTAGCTTGTCTTTCTTGCTTGTGTGTCTGCATTGTTTTTAACTCTGTCTGCATAGTCTTCATCTCTTGGGTTCCATTCAAGTGCTCCGTGATGCTCATATTTTTCTGTCATTGCTTGAGCTCTTGTATGGAAACGCTTATTCTCTCCTCTTCTTGATCCCATTGTTGGACCTTTTCATCTTCTTCGAGGATAGTCCATATTTGCATTGTTCCGTCGAATAACTCTTTTACTTTCTTGGCTTCTTTATCCATATCAATGATCTAGAGTGAAAATTCATGTTCTCTCTATTATCGAACCTCAGGAGGAGTCATAGGGTTGAGAATTTCTTTGAATCCTTAATTTATTTCTTGTATTGGTCAATTGTTTGTGAGATCAGGTTGATATTATAATCTGTGCTTCTCTCCAGCTCTTATGCGTTGTCTGCGATGCGATTGTAAGCCGTTGTTAATCCATGTTCTAATTTATCTGTGTGTTCTATCTACTCCTCTTTCTCCGTGGTCAGTTGGTCACATGTGATTTGTATCATTTTAGAGACTCCTCTACCCACCTCCAATTTTTTTGCATCCGCGCGGGCCCTGGACTGCACTTCTTGCATGTCAGTGGCCTGGAGTCTGTATAGTGCCTTGGTGTGTATTTGTTCCATGAACACTTCTAATTGTTCCACGTCCCCCATGGGTTTCTACGTAGTCTCCTGATCCAATCTAATCATTTGACGTGTGACCATAAATTTCTTCCTTCTTTGGACTACAAACTTCACTGTCTCTTCTCCTTCTTTCTATGCAGGTGGCCGTTGTCTTTTCCTGTTGCTGCACTGTGACCTATGATCCTTCTTGGCTTTGTAGTTGTTGTATATTATCATAGAACTCTATGAGCTTGGCCATGATCTCTTCCCTTTGTGCCTCTGCAATGCAGACCACTTCTTTCCCCCTATCTTGGACCTTATCCACGAATAGATCCACATCATCATCTGTCAGGGTGATGTCTGGGTCCTCTGTGTCATATTTCCTTTTCTTGCGCTCCTCTTTTTCCTGCGCGAGATTCCTTATTGTATGCGAGGGCTTCGATCCACTTGTTTTACCCTAGGTTCTTTCTGCTCCAGCCTGTGAGGTATCCTTCTTTCCGGTCCGTGGCTAGCTTCCTGTCCTTGTTGCTGTTGTTGTTCTCCTTGGGCATTTTTGTACTGCACTACTCCCAGTTGGGTGATTTCGCGTTGTAGCCATTCTAGTATTATCGGATGAGATATTTGTTCTTGTTGAAGAGCATGCTTCAGCCTTATCCTTAGGCCTATAAGATTGTACTGTGACTGTCCTTGTTGTTGATCTTGTTACCGGAAGATGCCACTACGTAGGCCAACCTTTAATTATCCAGTCCACTTCCTCTTTAGTGACTCAGTACTGCATTTCTAGCCATGCCTTCTTTGGATCCCTTGCGGATTGGATCCACATGTGGTTCCTCGACGCCTTGAAATTGGCTATCCCTTCTATCTCCTTTACTACCTCCATAGGTATGCGCCACACATTAGTTGTGCACTTCTATATGTCTTACAACAACATTGGAAAAACTGCGTTATTTGCTTGTTGTGTCTTGTTATCCTTGGCCTACCAGAGGGACTCATATCTGACCACATAGAATTTCCCCATCCTATCCAAAAATGATGAGAATTTTGGCTCCTCCCATCCTTCCAATGCTATCAGAATGATCATCCAGGAGTAATGGAACTCAGTTCCATTGTCCTGCATGTCTCTACAATCTATCAAAAACTGGTTCAACAGGTATGGTGCCCAAATGAATATTACCCCTTTCATGCAATGCACAGCTACTGCAATAACACCTGCTGGCACTTCTTCTTTATGACATTTACTCAATAATTTACAAGCCATAAGCTTGCTGGTGAACCTTGTCAGATTATCATTGATGTATTTGATGACAATGCCTCTATATCCTCGACCGGTGCCAAACTGTGCTTAGACCATCTCTGCGATTTATTTCTCGTGTGCCATGTTATCCAAATATTCTTTTGGTTGTGTGCCGATTGTAGGGATTCCTGTGATTTTTGAAGTCAATGCCACATCTATCTATACCTGCCTATCCATTGATAGGATTATTCCGTGTACGCGAGCAACTAGTTGTTTCATGTAGAGCCTGACATTCTTACCACACCTAAAATGTGGTATATCTAGAAGGTTCATGATGCCTGAGTTATAGAGCCTCATTATCCACTGCATGAGATCCATTATGGGTTTTCTGAGGGGTCCAACTTCCCCTATGTTTATTAAATAAGTGTCCTCAGACAAATATGGAAATTTGGCTGCATCACACACATCATGGTCTGCGTACCTGAGTTTTGGTACCTTCCCCAACATATCATCCACAATAATCATTGCATTTGGGAGATGCGGGAGTGTAACATCTATGGCGTCTGGTGCCTTTCTTTTCTATCTCATAGCAGATTGGCCTGCCTCTGCTACATATGCGTCCTCTTCTTCTCTTTCAGACTCCGGTCAACTGGTGATACATTTGACCAACATTTCCTTGTGTTCAAGGGATTGTCACACTCCCATTATTTCGTCGGGCTTCGCAAGTGTCTCAGGGTTAGGGTTTGAAATACCATTATGAGGCCCAGAGCTCTACCCTATTTCACCTTGCTACGTTGTCGATGTTTTTTCCTCAACCCGTGTCGGGCTGATTGATTCTGTGTCCGAGGTGGTAACATCTTCTAGCTTGACCACATTCTCGGGCTGTGTCATTTTTTCCTTACGCCTTTGGCCCTGCCGAGTAACCTAGATATACTGGCATGGCGAACTGAACTTTGGTGGGTCATTCTCTCTCAAATTCACACACTTGCTTGCTTCTGTGTAAAATGATAGCTAGGAAACACACTATGTTTCTTTCTTTATAATAAAAAATCGCTAAGTGTTTCATAAACGCGTGCTTTCCACCTTTTATAGACCCAGTCGTATTCATTTTCCACTTTTGCGTGCATTTGCGTTGAGTGTAATTTTTCCTGTGTGTTGTCTTTTGATGTTTGTCGTGGTTGTTATTGCACCAAATTTTTTCGTTCCTTCTTGTGGTATAGTCAACTTCTGCATATTTTTGCATTTTTCCTCCTTTTTCTATTTTTGTATTCCTTTTTTCTCCTTTTTATTTCCTTTTATCAGTGTTCTGTCCCAATCTCTACTATAGTACACTATATACATACCTTTATCAATGTGTCATGACTTTTAAGGGTTAGTAGGTTGGTTGTCCCTATACAATTTCAGTCTACTACCGTTGATCATTCCTTTCAGTTCTGTTCCTCCCAAGTATTTTAGTTGTACAGATCCCCCATCTATGACAATCTTTACTTCATATGGCCCTAGCTAATGCATTCTAAATTTACCAGGATGTTGGAAAAAATTATTTTCATAGAGAAAGACTAGGCCTCCTTCCTTAAAGCTCTTCTTATTAATATGTTTGTCATGCTGGTATTTTCCTCTTGATTTCTGTACTTCATGGTGAAATCCTGCCAGAATTTTGTCCTTTTCCATTTCCATTAGTTGATTTAACCTTTCCTGTATTGCGACTCTTTTTTTCATGTTGGTAATTGATGCTACGTGCAGACTGGGTACCATAAATTCTAATGGCACCACTACTTCCTTCCCATACACCAATATGAATGGTGTCTGTCATGTCAACCTCTTACATGTGGTCCTATATGCCCATAGTACTACTGTTATTTTCAAGTCCCAATCATCCCTGTTGACATTGAAAATCTTTGTTAGAGAATTTTCCAAGATCTTATTGAAAGATTCTACTATTCCATTGGCCTGAGGATGGTATAGTGTACTCTTCTAGTGATATAATTCAAACTCCTCATTCATAGCCCTGATGGTATTGCTGATAAAGTGAGTGCCTTGGTCAATCACCAAAATCCTTGGACATCCAAATCTGATGATCACCTGCAAAAACAAGAAGTGTGTTGATGTCTTTGTGCTACAGTATTTGACTAGTGCTGCTTCTGCCCATGTTTTTAAGTATTCAGTCGCAGTAATGATATACCTAGCTCCTGACCTTCTGGCTGGTGGATTAATTAGTCCAACAAAGTCTATTGCCCATTTTTCAAATACCTATAGAGTCACTTGTGGTCTCAGAGGCATCTCATCTCTTTTGTTGGGTTTTCCAACCCTCTGATAGACATTACATTTCTGGAAATATTCCTTGGCATATTTATGGACTGTTGGCCACCATAATCCTACGTGCAATACCTTATGCGCGGTAGCTTTTCCTACATAGTGTCCTCCAACTATACCTTCATGAGATTCTGCCAAAATTTCGGGCCTTTCATGTTCTAATACACACCTTCTCAAAATGCTATATGCGCCCATCTTGTATAAGTGTCCTGCAATTAGTTTATAGTATACAACTCCAATTACCATATTTTTCATCTGCGTAGTGATAAAATATTATGTTGCAACCCTTGTACTTAATTAATCAATAATATCAATGAAATATTCATCATCTATCTGTACTGAAAACAACTGCACATCATGGAAGTTTTCTTCCAAGTTGGTAGGTTCTTCTCCATTAGCTACCCTTGACAGGTGATCAGGTCTTACATTTAGCCTCCCTAGTTTGACTATCACTTCGAAATCAAATTCTTGGAATAACAACAACCATATACAGATCCTCCCTCCCAACACTATCTTATTGACTAGATATTTGAGGGCATAATGGTCTGTGAACATTTTAAAGTGTTTCCCCAGTAAGTAGTGCCTAAACTTATGAAGTGCATATACCATGGCTAGGCCTTCTCTTTCAGTGGTGTTGTAATTATGCTTTGATTCTGACAATTTTCTGCTTGGAAAGGCTATAGGGTGGTCTAATTCCCCTGCTCCTGATTGTGCAAGAATTGCTCCAAGTGCTATGGATGATGCATCTACATGCACATGAAATGTCTTTTCCCAATATGGGAATACTAGGATAGGTGTTGTGACCATATTTTCTTTTAAGGTGTCCAATCATTGTTGAAAGTCCTCATTCCACTGAAATATGATATCCTTCTTTAACAGTTTTTCCATTGGCGCAGTAATATGTGCATACCCCTTTATAAACTTCTTGTAATAACTTGTATGTCCTAGTGTTTCTCTCAACTGGCACACTGACTTTGGTGGTGGTAAATTGACAATGACTGCAATCTTAGCAGGATCCACTAGTAAACCTTGTTTACACACTATATGCCCCAACAATATTCCAAAAGGTATCCCAAAAATGCATTTCTTAATATTCAATGATATCTGACATTGACTGCATCTTTGAAACATTAGTCTTAACACTTCTACATGATATTTCAACATACTATATACAGTCCAACCATCCAGATATACTTCTAGAAACTGAAGTATGAATTCCTTAAAAGCAACTATGACTACTCTTGAAAATATGGCTGGTGCATTCTTCAGCCCAAATGGCATGACTGTATATTGGTAGGATCCCCATTTTGTAACAAAAGTAGTTTTATACATATCCTGTGGAGCTATTTTGATCTAATGGTAGCCTAAGAATCAATCTTTAAATGAATATGTTTCCTAGCCTCCCACATTCTCTAAGACTTCATCTGTGAAAGGGGTATGGAAAGGGTCATGCAAGGAAGCATCATTAATTTTCCTCAAATCTAAAAAAATCCTTATCCCCCCTTGTTTATTTTCATGGACTACCATAGGACTTATGCATTCAGATTCCTCTACTGGTTCTATGATACCATCTTCCAACATTCTTTCAATTTCACCTTTCACTTTCTGCTTATATACTAGATTCAGTCTGCAAGTTCTATTCCTAACAGGTCTTGCCTTAGGTTTGAGAGGTATTTTCATCTCCCCTAGCTCTCCTACTATGCCTTTCATCTCTGTAAAGGTCATTGGGAACATGTCACTGTATTCGCGCAATAACTCTATTATTCTTTTTACTGTTTGTTCATCCCAATGGTCTCAAATAATTTCCATTTTAGGATTGTCAGTTGTCCCAATGTTGACTTTCTTAACTTTGATTGGTGTAGCAAATACTACTAACTCCAGAGATGGACCTTACACTTCTCTTTCTCCTTCAATTTCTGTAATCTGAATGTTGCGCGGATCATCTTCATCTGGTGCTTCCTCGTCAACATGATAGGATGAATGTATTTCTTTGACCGTCTGTCTATTATGTTGTTGATATTCTGTCATGAATTCAACCTCTGGTTCATCAATAAATATCACTCCTCATATCTGCTTAAGTATTGGATCAATGTTGGGGTTCTCATGTTCAAATGAGAAAGTTACTACAAAGTTTTGTTGTAATGATGTCCATTCTATAGTGCCTTGGCACATCTTTTGGTCTATATAACAGTTCCTTGGAATTCCTTCCAATGTATGGATGAAGTGATGAGGCCATTATTCTGGTGGTGTCATCCTCCATTGTGTTATACAATTCTTCAAGTGTTCTGTTGGTGTTTCTTTCCCACCATACCTCTACATTTTATTTCTCCCATGTTCCGTGCCAAATATAATGCATAGTAATCATTTACATTGGTATCGGTCCTGAATTGTTTCTTTGTGTGCACCCCACCATCTTGTAGGTGTAGCTTTGAGTGCAATATCTAGGGCTAAGAGTCTCTAGTTTTCTAACACTTCCTTTTCATATTTTGTCAAAAATTCCTCTAAGTCATTTACCCCATGAAAAATGGGAGGTTCCTTTATCTCTGTACCAACCCATCTTACTGTGCGGTCTATTCTTGCGCACCTTCTTGTAGAAACTTCATGTAATCTCTATTTCCAATTCTCCAAACCTATATCTAAGTCGAAAACACATGATGTGATGCTTCTCCAATTGAGTATCCCATCTGCAGTTGGGTTAACATAATCTTCTTTGCACGCGGTGGTTCTGTACAACTGGTTTATTTATTCCAGATCCAAACAAGGGGGTTCTACAAACCTTTCTCCTTTTGAAGGGTCTAATGGTGCAATGAATCTATATTCACCTGATTCAAACATCATTTTCCTTGTCTTCAGGTTGATTATGGCCTGGTTGTCAAATGCCTAATCCAATCCAAGCAATGCTGGATAAGGTGTTGTGCCATCTACTGTCTCTATTACTTCAAAATCTTTCATAGTGTGCAATCCATCCAAGTCTATTGTCACACCTTTAAGCCTTCTGATTAGTAAAACTCTGTGTTGATTTGCTAATTTCAACTGGACAGGTGAATATCCTAGTGTGGGTTCTCCCATACACTGCCATGTCTTCTTAGGTAAAACATTTACTTCATAGCCTAAGTCTAGTATAATATCACCCATATTGAAGTCCCCAATGTTGGCATTCAATATGAATTCTCTGCTTGTCCTTCTTCTTGCATGGATATGATTGACTATTTTCTGCTCTAATTTTCCTTCTACCTCTGTGTTACATATTTCTAGCACATTTTGTAAGATAGTAACAAATGATGGATCCTTTAACGACTTAACACATATTACATAATTTTTTTATGTTACTTACTTTCTCTAGAGGTTGATCTTCACTGGTGTGTTCCATTGAGGAGGGAATTTCATGCATTGGTGAGTTCTGATTTTGCTGCACAACTGATGTAGACACAACGTTTTGTTTGAGAAACTCCTGTCTTTCCTGCTTGAATTTTTCCTTTTCTTTATGTGCATCAAACTGCTTCTTTGGTTCAATATTCTTCATCACCCATTGATTTTGTGTTGGATCTTGTCTTACTGCGTCAGTTCCTGTCTTAGGTCCTATTCGCATGACTATGTTAATGTTTCTTCCATCATCCCTAGATTCTGAAAAAATACACTATACATTCTGGTTGTTTTGGTTCCTTTTTTCTTGGATCTTCACCAATAATGTCGGACAATCTTCTCTATCATGATCTGTTGCGTGATAGTACATACATGTCACTGGTGGAAGTGGACACTCCCTTGCATAATTTCCTAGATGTTGGCAGTTCTGGCACACTATTGGACCTCTGCCTTGTCCAAATCCTCCTCTTTCTCATCCTCCACCTCTGTATCCACCTCGATCTCCTTGCGGTGCGTTGTACTGAGGTACCTAGTTATACTACATAGGGTTATACTATGGCTATGCATTGTTGTATTGGGGCTGCACATTATTGTATTGCTGCTGCAAATTGTTATATGGTGATGGTACTTGCTTGAAATAAGGTGCATCTTGTCCTGTCATCATTTCTTCTTGAACCCTATAAGTATATGAAGTTCTTTCTCTCACCAGCTTCATCATCCTACAATATTTATCATCATGACCTATTGACTTGAAAAAATTGCAGCATGAACTTTTGGGTACTATCTTATACTTCTGCATCATTGGACAATGATATGGATCATGCCCATGCATTTTAAAAATCTCGCACGATGTTCCTCCTGTTGGAAAAGGGTTTGGTAATCATGTTTCCATGTACTGCATGAAAGTTGGACATTCATTCTTATGGTGTCCTTATGTCCTGCATGCCATACACCAAACAACTTCTCTTTTCTCTTTTCCCTTATTCTAGTTAAGTTGAAATGTTAGGTTCTTCAAGTCCTCCTTTAGCTCTTTTATTGCTGGATCCATATTTTGATACTGGTTCTCTTCTAGTTGTAAGGCTTCTTGCAGAGCCTCTTCCTGAGTTTGGAACTTCTGCTGTCTTAATGCGTATTTCAAATGTGCTAATAATGAGTTCAAAAATAAGTGCCTATGTTGCATGTCAGTAATTGCATACTTCAACTTACCTTTCAAATGTTTAAACCTATGATGAATCTCCCACATAGACTCACCTGGTTTTTTCCTGATTTCAATCATTTCATTCATATACTGGTCCTTTAAGACGGGCTTCTGAAATTCATTTATCATTATTTTTTTCACGTCTGCAATCGTTCTTGTTATTCCTAGTGGAATGTTTACATCTAGGCTCATGTGCCAGTCCAGTGCGCAGTCTCTTAGCATTATAACTAACTGCACAAGTTTTGTATACTCATCTATGATCTTATTTTCTTCCCATATCTTCTCACATATGTATCACAAGTTCTGAAACTAGTCTAAAACATGTGTTTTGGGTAAAAACGTCATAAATGCTTCATAACAGATCCAAATTCTAGAAGACCAAATGTTTTGGTTAGAGTAAACTCATTAGTATTATGTGTAACATTTTCATAACGATTCAACAAATATTTCATGCGAGGCACACTCTACAATGTCTCTCTCTAGAATAAGCCAGAATTCATCAAGGTTCCCCATTTTTGCTATAACTACTTTTATGAGAGGTTCCAAGTAGTGACACCTGGAGGAATTGTATAAAACAAACTGAAGAACATTGTGTATCCATTTCAAATCTTTGTTCATTACAGGTACATAGTTATGATTATTTCAAGTTAGGGTTGTTGACTAATACAAAACTAGTCATGTGAGACTAAAGAAAAGTTTGATGAAAATGGTAGTCTCTTGTTGTTAAAGTTAAGGAAGGTTTACAGGTTTGTGATCATATACACCAGGTCTATTACAAAATTACAAATCATATTTGGATGATGAAATTGATGAGGGATTTTGGTTGAGGTACATGTTGGGTACATGGTTGAGACAAGTAGTTGATGAGTTGGCACATACATGAGGTGTATAGTTGATGATGTTAGTACATCTTGATGAGTCATAGTTGATGCGTAGTTAATATGTGATTTGTACATACTTGGTACATGGTTGGAGGCATTTGTTAGTAGTATTTTTGACACATGTTTTATGGATGATGTAGCATACTTGTATTGGTATATTATTAGAAGAACATATTGATCTTGGTGATGATTATGAGCTGTTGTGTTATGCTTGGTTGATGCACATATTTGAGAGTTGTCTTGGTGATTAGATTTGATTTGGTTTATAATATTGATGAGACAGGTTGTTGTGATAGGTTGTTTGGACAGGTTGTTGTGACATGTTATATGTACAGGTTTGGTGCATGGTTGATGCACTTTTTCATGGTATAGCTTGAGGTATAGGTTGGTGCATGGTTGATGCACTTGTTTATGGTACAGGTTGACTACATGTTGTTTTGAATAGGTTGGTGCATGGTTGATGCACTTGTTTATGGTATAGGTTGATTTTAGGTTGAGGTATAGGTTTATGCATGGTTTATGCATGGTTCATGTTATTGGTACAATTTGTTTGGTGCAGGTTGATTGGTACATGTTTACAACAATATATCTCATAGTGATAGTGTGCCAATGGTTACATCATTCTACTTATACGTCAGGGTGGTTGGATGGGGCAAGGACATGTGGTTGTATCCACCTTCTGGTTGTAGCTAGAGAACATAGGGGGTTGCAGCCTCCTTCTGGTTGTAGCCAGAGAATTAGGGAGTTGGAGCTTCCTTCAGGTTGTAGCATGAGAAACTAGGGGGTTGGAGCCTCCTTCCAGTTGCAGCTGGAAAACAAATGAATTTGATGCTTCCAATGAATGTAATTCTTCAAGACATATAAGAAAAATCATTCAGTGGTTTTCTCCCACTTTGGGTTTCCATGTAAAACACTGGTGTATTGTGTATGTGTATGATTGTTCATTTGTTCATTGATTATTTACTATGCAGTTATTGGATGATAATGATAAATTGGTACAACACTTGGATTATATGGTTAAAAAGGATTAAATTTCCCTATTACTGATTCACTCCCCCTCTTAATAATCCAACAATTGGAATCATAGACGGTTCCTTCAGGAAACAGTTTAACCACTGGAAGGAAATCATCGATTATTCAGAGAATGGAGTACCAATGTTTAACGGTCATAATGGTTTTAAGTATGATATGTGGAGCATAAGGAAAAATGTAAATTTACTGGAAGATAGACATTATATTTGGCTA
Organism: Picea engelmannii; assembly: GCA_009831015.1. Taxonomy (NCBI): domain Eukaryota; kingdom Viridiplantae; phylum Streptophyta; class Pinopsida; order Pinales; family Pinaceae; genus Picea; species Picea engelmannii. The sequence continues at coordinate 212,425 of ML789134.1, read as the reverse complement.
TCAGTTGTTACAGGATATGATAGTTCAGAAAGGGAAAAGACTGCAGCCAAGAAGGAATTGAGGAAAAATAAAAAAATAGCAATGGATTTCATCTGGGAAGGATTACCTAATCCGATAAGAGAAAAGGTTGGTAAATGTTCATCAATAAAAGAAATTTGGGATAAATTACATGACATATATTATTCACCCATCACAGATTTAGAAAATGCCAAAGGAGATGTAGATACAGAACAAGAAGAAATATCCTCATCATGTCAGATAGATTCAGAAGAGGAAGAAGACACATAAGTTGATTATAGAGAAAAAATGATCAGTGCAATTAAATATCTAAAGAAATAAAGAGAAGAAAACAAGTCATCCAAGAAAGAATTGATGAACCAAAAGGAAAGTGTTCAAGGTTCCGAAAATGATCAATAGGTCATCAAGAATTTAAAATCTCAACTAGAAGATGCCAGAAAAATTGGAGAAACTCTAGAATATCAAAAGAAATGTTTAGAAGCCAACATAGAAACACAAAAGGAAGAAGCAAAAAAGAGAGAAAAGATACTGATGTATCATCTCAAGGAAAGAACTAATGACTTAAACCAACTTGAGGAAGAGTTTGGTCAATAAGAGAGAAGACTGGAAGAATAAATAATTACATTGAAAATCCAACTTGAAGAAGAAAATAGAAAATAAGAGGTCATGAAGTCTCAGATAATGAATAAAGAAGAAGAGGTTGAGAAGCTTGAAGAAGAAGTTGTCACATTAAGAAGTAAAATTGTCAAGCTCAACAAGAACGATGAAGAGATAGAAACATCCACATCAATTATAGATAATTAAGAGAAATACTCTAGGTTGCCAGAAAAGAAGAATGAAGAAAATAGAAAGAGTTATGCAGAACTACTCAAAGGAAGGAATCATGGTCAACCAGAATCTAAGAAAACTATTGAAGATACATATTCAAGAAGACCATCCATGTTCAAGCCACAAAGAAGCTTCAATCATGATTATGATTAGTCAAGACAAAAATTCTAAAGGACTACGCCACAAAGAAGATAATACACTCCCAATTATGCAAATTTATTTTATGGTCATTGTTTTTATTGTACTAACTTTGGACATAAGGTTGCAGATTGCAGGGATTATAAAAGAAATGTTCAAGCAATAAGTGCCCATGTGGTCACATGTAACATTGAGTGTTCCAAATGTCATAACTATGGACACATATCCATTGATTGTAGAAGCATGATCGATACTTCCATGAAAGAGAATACTAATATAAAATATAAGAAAGTATGGATAAGAAAACAAGAAGAACAGGTGAACAAAGACCAGGTACCAGAGATCGCAATATTGGCAATAAAATGAGATGAAGAAAATTCTATAGAGTAAAAGAAAGATGTCAGATACATAAAGGTTTGGAAAATAACTAAAAGAAAGGAAGGATAGGTAAATAAGGAACAAGTTCAAGAGATTGTACTTTCAGACATTGTAGTGAAATATGAATCCACAAACAAAAAGAAAGAAGTCAGAGCTCAGAGTGGTAATGAATCTACCAATGAAGATGATGATGCATCTACCAGTGAAGATGATGATGAATACACATCAGAGAAGGATTTGTTTCAAGTCATTTGGCTTAGAGACTCCTAAGTAATATGAATATTAGATAGGGGGAGTCTATGTGATAGATGTAATAGACCAAAGAACCATCCTTCGAGCAACTTGTAGAGTTTGAGAAGATAGACTCAAAGAAATCAATTAACATAAGTACAATTTGATAGATTAATCAAGACTTCATGATAGTATAGTGATAATTGGATTATCATTATGGACAGTTGTGCAAGTAGAGTCTTGGACAGTATGGAAAAAGATGGATTCGTAAGAAAATTTAGCAGGTTTGGACAAATATATGATAGTGGACAAGAGCATGGATTCATAGATTGGTTCATAGAGTGGTTCAGAGAGTGGTTCAGAGACAAAGGAACATTATCATAATGGATGATAATTACACAGGAAATGGCTCGAACAATGCTAATGGATTCCAAAATGACAGATATTTTTTGGACACATGTAATGCATACATCAATTCACATTCAAAACAGATTAATTCTCAGAAACAAGAATGAAAAAACTCCCTACGAACTATGGAAAGGAAGTGCAAACAACAATCTCTACATCAAGGTAACTCAAGGTAATATTTTATTAATTGAAATTTATGTTGATGATATTGTTTTGGAAGTACTAATGACAGGTTAAGATATGAATTTGCAAAGGATAAGCATAATGAATTTGAAATGTCATTACTTGGAGAACTATTCTTCTTTCTTGGTTTTCAGATATGTCAAAGCAACCAAGGAATTTTTATTTCTCAAACCAAGTATACAAGAGAAATGCTAAAGAGGTTTGGAATGGAAGATTGCAAACCAATTATCACTCCCATGCAAACCAGTTGCAAGTTGAGCAAAGATGATGATTCAAAGTCTACAGATCAAAGGCAATATAGGTCAATGATTGGTATCTTACTATATGTGACAACATCTATACCAGATGTAATGCAAGCAATTGGACAGGTGGAAAGATTTCAAGCAACATCAAAGGAATCACATGTATTAACAGTGAAGAGGATTTTTAGATATTTCAAAGGAACATAATAGTTTGGATTATGGTATCCAAAAGGAAAGGTTCTATCACTTATTGCCTACACAGATGTAGATTGGACAGGTTGCATTGATGACTGATGAAGCACCAGTGGAGTAACATTCTACTTGGGTGAGTGTTTAGTATCTTGGCTAGGCAAGAAACAATCATCAATATCCTTATCTACAGCCAAGGCAGAGTATATTGCAGCAAAAACATGTTGTACACATGTTCTATGGATGAAACAAAATTTGACAGATATATAGGTTGAGTATGATGAGCCCATTCTAATCTATTGTGATAATACAAGCGCCATCAATATCTCAAAAAACCCGGTGATGCACTCCAAGACAAAGAACATTCCAATCAAGTATCACTTTCTACGGGAACAGGTTGTAGAGAAGAACATCGGAGTTGAATATGTGAGAACAAAAGAACAAGTGGCATACATATTTACAAAACCGCTTCCATGGGAAGCCCATGAGTATTTTCACTAGAGACTAGGAGTAATTTCTACTCCAAAATGAATGCTTATCTTATATGTCTTAGATGTACACAAGGAAGCAACATAAATATGACAAAGGGGAAGAGATTTATCAGATGGAAAGGTAAATGCTTGGAGAGAGAGCATAGAGGCATGATTCCAAGGGGAGCGATTGTCACAAGGGAAGAATGAGCGATATGACTTTAGAGTGATACCCTTTTTCAAAGGGGGAGATATTATTCATATGAAGGGAAAGAGAGTAATCAGAGGATTATAAACACACAAAAAAAATCAAAGGCACGTAGAAAGGGGGAACAACCCTAGGGAGAGTTCAGTTAGGGGGAGCAACCCCAAAGGGAGATACCCTTTTCCATTGATGTCAAAGGGGGAGAGATAGAAACATTGATAAAGAGTATAAGCATGAATGTTATCATGACTAAGTGTTTCCATCAATGTTGGTGTTGCCATCAATGCCAAAGGGGGACATTGTCAGATAGTTGGCTTAAGTTGATGGATAGTTGGTATGGATTGTTGGTTGTTATTGATGTCAACTATTGGAGAGTGATATTTTATATTTATTTCAACCCTTAGTGATTGATGTCAACCCTTGGAGAAAGTCCGGTAGCACAAAGGTTTTGGTAATGGACCCAAGGTTGTTTCATGTATAATGGTATGCATTTTAATATATTTGAAGGTAAGACTATTCTATATGGATAGTACATGTCATTCCATTTCTGGTGGTATGTGGAACGTCACATAACTCCTCATGGTTAGAGAGTTATGGCCATGAGAAGTTGGAAAATCCAGGTTTGGGTAATGGGCCCAAGTTTGTTTGATGGATAATGGTATGACTTTTGATATATTTGAAGGAAAGAATACTCTATATAGATATTACATGTCATGCAATTTCTGGTGGTATGTGGAACTTCACATAACTCTTCACGGTTTGAGAGTTATGGCCTAACGAAGTTAGAGGATCCTCATATGTTGGCTTGAAGCCCCAAAAGGTCAAAGTAGTCAAAGTGGTTTAAGAGATTTTAGAAGGTAAATAATAAAGTGAAGTGATGAGTTTACTATAATTCAAAGTGAATACAAAATAAATTATTTAAATAATAAATTTAATGGAGAAATTAGAAGTGGGTTAACCCTAAAATAAGGAAAGTGGGCAAAGTGACTTTAGAAGATGTTTTTAAGGAAGCTACTTGGAGAGAATAATTAAGAGGCAAGGCTCTCTCATTTGAGATCAAACTTGTGAATAATGAATATATATAGGTGTCTTAGGTAACCAAAGTATATCTAATATGAATTTATGAGGGAAGGTGAAGAAAAGAAGGCCAAAATTCAAGGAAGGATAAATTCTTTTGATGATGCTTTCTAAGGTATGCTATTTATAGGTCATATCATCATTTTCGCAATAACGTTTTTTCTAGAATGATTTAGACCATGAAATTGCTATTCCAATGAGGAAACATATCCAAGTATCCATGGTAAACAATTCAATTTGTGGGTGGTTGTATGTTTGGAGTTACACTCCATGGAAAATAGGGTTTGTGACTAGTCCTGAAACTAGCCTAAAACAGGTGTTTCGGGTAACAACGTCTTTACTTCTTCATAACAGCTCCAAATTCAGTAAGAATTTTTTTTTGGTTAGAGTACCGTCTTCAGTATTATGTGTAATAGTTTCAGATCGATTCAACAATTATTTCGTGTGGGGCACGCTCTACAAGGTCTCTCTCCAAAATAAGCCAGAATTCAGCAAGGTATGCCATTTTTGCTATAACTACTTTTTTGAGAGGTTCCAAGTAGTGTTGCCTGGAGGAATTGCATAAAATACACTGAATAAAATTATGTATTAGTTTCATATCTTTATTCATTATAGGTACATAGTTATTATTATTTCAACTTAGGGTTGTTGACTAATCCAAAACTAGTCATGTGAGACTAAAGAAAAGTTTGATGAAAATGCTAGTCTCTTGTTGTTAAAGTTAAGGAAGGTTTGTAGGTATCTGATCATATAAACCAGGTCTATTATAGAGTTACAAATCATATTTGGATTATGAAATTGATGAGAGATTTTGGTTGAGGTACATGTTGGGTACATGGTTGAGACAAGTAATTGATGAGTTGACACATACATGAGGTGTATAGTTGATGATGTTGGTACATCTTGATGAGTCATAGTTAATGAGTTGTTTATATGTGATTGGTACACACTTGGTACATGGTTGGAGGCATTTGTTAGTAGTATTTTTGACACATGTTTTATGGATGATGTAGCATACTTGTATTGGTATATTATTATAAACACATATTAATCTTGGTGATTTATATTGGTGATTAGATCTGATTTGGTTGATAATATTGATGATAAAGGTGATAGGTTGTTTGGACAGGCTGTTGTGACATGTTATATGTACAGGTTTGATGCATGGTTGATGCACTTTTTCATGGTACAGGTTGAGGTACAAGTTGGTGCATGGTTGATGAACTTTTTTATGGTATAGGTTTACTACAGGTTGTTTGGAACAGGTTGGTGCATGGTTGATGCACTTGTTTATGGTACAAGTTGATTATAGTTTGAGGTACAGGTTGATGCATGGTCGATGCATGGTTTAGGTTATTGGTCCATGTTGTTTGGTGCAGGTTGATTGGTACATTCTTACAACAATATATCTCATAGTGATAGTGTGACAATGGTTCCATCATTATACTTATATGTTAGGAAGGTTGGACAGGGAAAGGACAAGTGGTTGTAGCCACCTTCTGGTTGTAGCCGAAGAACATAGGGGGTTGTAGCCTCCTTTCGATTGTAGCCAGAGAATTGGGGAGTTGGAGCTTCCTTCAGGTTGTAGCATGAGAAACTAGGGGGTCGGAGCCTCCTTCCAGTTGCAGCTGGAAAACAAACGAAGTTGGTGCTTCCAATGAATGTAGTTCTTCAAGACATATAAGAAAAAGCATTTTGTTGTTTTCTCTCGTTTTGGGTTTCCATGTAAAACACTGGTGTACTGTGTATGTGTATGATTGTTCATTTGTTCATTGATTATTTACTCTTCATTTATTGGATGACAATGATGAATTGATGTAACACTTGGATTATATGGTTAAAAAGGATTAAATTTCTCTATTACTGATTCACCCTACCTCTCAGTATTCCAACAATTGGAATCAGATCTGGTTCCTTCATAAAACAATTTAACCCCTGGAAGGAAATCGTGGATTATTCTAAGAATGGAGTACCGATGTTTAATGGTTGGAATGGTTTTAAGTATGAGATGTGGAGCATAAGGATGAAATTATTTTTTATAGACACAGAGACATTATATTTGGCTATCAGTTGTTACAGGGTATGATAGTTCAAAAAGGGCAAAGACTGCAGCCAAGAAGGAATTGAGGAAGAATAAAAAAATAGCAATGGATTTCATCTGGGAAGGATTACCTAATCCAATAAGAGAAAAGGTTGGTAAATGTTCATTAGAAAAAGAAATTTGGGATAAATTACATGACATATATTCTTCACCCATCTTAGATTCAGAAAATGCCAAAGAAGATGCAGATACAGAAAAAGAAGAAAGATGCTCATCATGTCAGAGAGATTTAGAATATGAAGAAGAAGAAGAAGTTGATTACAGAGAAAAATTGATCAGTGCAATTAAATATCTAAATAAAGAAAGAGAAGAAAACAAGTCATCCAAGAAAGAATTGATGAACCAAAAGGAAAGTGTTCAAGATTCCGAAAAGGATCAATAGGTCATCAAGAATTTAAGAGCTCAACTAGAAGAGGCCAGAAGAATTGAAGAAACTCTAGAATATCAAAAGAAATGTTTAGAAGCCAACATAGAACCACAAAAGGAAGAAGCAGAAAAGAGAGAAAAGATACTGATGGATCATCTCAAGGAAAGAACCAATGACTTAAACCAACTTGAGGAAGAGTTTGGTCAAGAAGAGAGAAGAATAGAAGAAGAAATAATCACATTGAAAATCCAACTTGAAGAAGCAAAGAGAACAAAAGTGGTCATGAAGTCTCAGATAATGAAGAAATAAGAAGAGGTTGAGAAGCTTGAAGAAGAAGTTGTCACATTAAGAAGTAAAATCATCAAGCTCAATAAGAACGTTAAAGAGACAAAAACACCCACATCAGTTATAGAGAATGAAGAGAAGCACTCTAGGTTGCTAGAAAACAAGAATGAAGAAAATAGAAAGAGTTATGCAGAAGTACTCAAATGAAGGAATCATGGTCAACCAGAATCTAAGAAAACTATTGTATATACATCTTCAAGAAGACCATCCATGTTCAAGCCACAAAAAATATTCAATCATGATTATGATCAATCAAGGAAAAAATTCAGAAGTACTATGCCACAAAGAAGATCATACACTCCCAGGTATGCAAATTTATTTTAGGGTCATTGTTTTTATTGTACTAACTTTGGACATAAGGTTGCAGATTGCAGGGATTATAAAAGAAATGTTCAAGAAATAAGTGCCTATGTGGTCACACATAACATTGAGTGTTACAAATGTCATAACTATGGACACATAGCCAATGATTGTAGAAGAATGATCGATACTTCCATGAAAGAGAATACTGATATCAGATATAAGAAATTATTGATAAGAAAACAGGAAGAATAGGTGAACAAAGACCTTTTACCCGAGATCACAATATTGGCAATAAAATGAGATGAAGAAAATTCTACAGAGAAAAAGAAAGATGTCAGATACATAAAGGTTTGGAAAAGAACTAAAAGAAAGGATAGACAAGTAAATAAGGAACATGTTCAAGAGATTGTACTTTCAGGCATTGTAGCGAAAGATGAATCCACAGACATAAATAAATAAGTCAAAGCTCAGAGAGATAATGAATCTACCAATGAAGATGATGATGGATCTACCAATGAAGATAATGATGAATACACATCAGAGCAGGAATTGTTCTGAGCCATCCGGCTTAGAGACTCCCAAGTAATATGAATATTAGACATGGGGAGTCTATGTGATAGTTGTGACAGACCAAAGAACCATCCTTCGAGCAGTTTGTAGAGTTTGAGAAGATAGATTCAGAGAAATTAGTTAGTAGAAGTACAATTTGATAGATTAATCAAGACTTCGTGATAGTATAATGATAAATGGGTCAACATTATGGACAGTTGCACAAGTAGAGTCTTGGAAAATATGGACATAGATGGATTCGTAAGAACACTTAGCAAGTTTGGACAAATATATGATAGTGGGCGAGAGTATGGATTCATAGATTGGTTAAGAGAGTGGTTCAGAGACAAAGGAACATTATCATAATTGATGATAATTACACAGGAAATGGCTCAAACAATGCTAATGGATTCCAAATTGCCAAATATGTTTTGGACACATGCAGTGCATACATCAATTCACATTCAAAATAGAGTAATTCTCATAAACAACAATGACAAAACTCCCTATGAACTATGGAAAGGAATTTCAGACAACAATCTCTACATCAATGTAACTCAAGGTAATATTTTATTAATTGAAATTTATGTTGATGATATAGTTTTGGAAGTACTAATGACAGGTTAAGCCATAAATTTGGAAAGGATATGCATAATGAATTTGAAATGTCATTACTTGGAGAACTATCCTTCTTTCTGGGTCTTCAGATACATCAAAGAAACCAAGGAATTTTTATTTCCCAAACCAAGTATATCAAAGAAATTCTAAAGAGGTTTGGAATAGAAGATTTCAAACCAGTTATCACTCCCATGAAAACGAGTTGCAAGTTGAGAAAAGATGATGATTCCGAGTCTACATATTAGAGGCAATAAAGGTCAATGATTGGTATCCTACTATATGTGACAACATCCAGACCAGATGTAATGCAGGCAATTGGACAGGTGGCACGATTTCAAGCAGCATCAAAGGAATCACATGTATTAGCAGTGAAGAGGATTTTTAGATATCTCAAAGGAACATAAGAGTTTGGATTATAGTATCCAAAAGAAAATGATCTGTCACTTATTTCCTACACAGATGCAGATTGGGCATGTTGCATTGATGACTGATGAAGCACCAGTGGAGCAACATTCTACTTGGGCGAGTGTTTAGTATCTTGGCTAAGCAAGAAACAATCATAAATATCCTTATATACAGTCGAAGCAGAGTATATTGCAGTAACAACATGTTGTACACAAGTTTTATGGATGAAGCAAACTTTGACAGATATACAGGTTGAGTATTATGAGCCCATTCCAATCTATTGTGATAATACAAGCGCCATCAATATCTCAAAAAACCCGGTGATGCACTCCAAGACGAAGCACATTCCAGTTAAGTATCACTTTCTATAGGAACAGGTTGCAGAGAAGAACATCAGAGTTGAATATGTGGGAACAAAAGAACAAGTGGCATATATATTTACAAAACCACTTCCACTGGAAGCCCTTGAGTATCTTCGCGAGAGACTAGGAGTAATTTCTACTCCAAAATTACTTCTTTTGAATGATTATGTTATATGTCTTATATGTACATGAGGAATCACCATAAATAGGACAAAGGGGAGAGATTTATTAGATGAAAAGGTAAATTCTTGGAGAGAGAGCATAGAGGCATGTTTCCAAGGGGAGTGATTGTCACAATGGAATAATGAGCGATATGACTTCAGAGTTATACCCTTTGTCAAAGGGGGAGATATTATTCATATGAAGGGAAAGAGAGAAATCAGAGGATTATAAACACACAAAAATAATCAAAGGCATGTAGACAGGGGGAGCCACCCCAAGGAGAGTTCAATCAGGAGGAGAAGCCCCAAAGGGAGATACCCTTTGCCTTTAATGTCAAAGGGGGAGAGATAGAAACATTGATAAAGAGTATAAGCATGAATGTTATCATGACTAAGTGTTTCCATCAACGCTGGTGTTGCCATCAATGCCAAAGGGGGAGATTGTTAGACAATTGGCTTACTTTGATGGATAGTTGATTGTCATTGATGTCAACTATTGGAGACTGATATTTTATATTGATTTCAACCCTTAGTGATATGTCAACCCTTGGAGAAAGTCTGGTAGCACAAAGGTTTGGGTAATGGACCCAAGGTTGTTTCATGTATAATGGTATGTGTTTTAATATATTTGAAGGTAAGACTATTCTAGATGGATAGTACATGTCATTCCAATCTGGTGGTATGTGGAACGTCACATAACTCCTCACTGTTAGAGATTTATGGCCATGAGAAGTTGGAGAACCCAGGTTTGGGTAATGGACCCAAGTTTGTTTGATGGATAATGGTATGCATTTTGATATATTTGAACGAAAGACTATTCTATATGGATAGTAAATGTCATGCCATTTCTGTTGGTATGTGGAACGTCACATAATTCCTCACGGTTTGAGAGTTATGGCCTTACGAAGTTAGAGGACCCTCATATGTTCGCTTGAAGCCCCAAAAGGTCAAAGTAGTCAAAGTGGTTTAAGAGATTTTAGAAGGTAAATAATAAATTGAAGTGATGAGTTTAGTATAATTAAAAGTAAATACAAAATAAATTGTTTAAATAATAAATTTAATGGAGAAATTAGAAGTGGGTTAACCCTAAAATAAGGAAAGTGGGCAAAGTGACCTAGAAGATGTGTTTAAGGAAGCTACTTGGAGAGTATAAATAAGAGGCAAGTCTCTCTCACTTGAGATCACACTTGAGAATATTGAATATCTATAGGTTTATGAGGTAACCAAAGTATATCTAAGCTGAATTTATGAGGGAATGTGAAGAAAAGAAGGCCGGAATTCAAGGAAGGATAAATTCTTTTGATGATGCTTTCTAAGGTATGTTATTTACAGGTCATCTCACCATTTTCAAAATGATTTTTTTTCTAGAATGATTCAGACCATGAAATTGCTATTCCATTGAGAAACCATATCCAAGTATTTGTGTTAAACAATTCATCTTGTTGTTCATTTTATTTTTGGAGTTACACTCCGTGGAAAATAGGGTTTGTGGCTAGCCCTGAAACTAGTCTAAAAAAGATGTTTCAGGTAAAAACGTCATAACTTATTCATAACATATCCAAATTTAGTAAGACAAAATGTGTTGGTTATATTACAATCTTTGGTATTCTGTGTAATAGTTTCAGATCGATTCAACAAATATTCCATGCAGGGAACACTCTACAAGGTTGCTCTCTAGAATAAGCCAGAATTCATCAAGGTATGCCATTTTTTCTATAACTACTTTTATGAGAGGTTCCAAGTAGTGACACCTAGAGGAATTGCATTAAAAACTCTCAAGAAAAGTTTGTATTAGTTTCAGATCTTTATTCATTACCGGTACATAGTTATAATTATTTCAAGTTAGGGTTGTTGACTAATCCAAAACTAGTCATGTGAGACTAAAGAAAAGTTTGATGAAAATGCTAGTCTCTTGTTGTTAAAGTTAAGGAAGGTTTGCAAGTATGTGATCATATACAACAGATCTATTATAGAGTTACAAATCATATTTGGATGATGAAATTGATGAGAGCTTTTGGTTGAGGTACATGTTGGGTACATGGTTGAGACAAGTAGTTGATGAGTTGGCACTTACATGAGGTGTATAGTTTATGATGTTGGTACATCTTGATGAGTCATAGTTGATGAGTAGTTGATACATGATTGGTACATACTTGGTACATGGTTGGAGGCATTTGTTAGTAGTATTGTTGACACATGTTTTATGGATGATGTAGCATACTTGTATTGGTATATTATTAGAAGAACATATTGATCTTAGTAATGATTATGAGTTGTTGTGTTATTCTTGGTTGATGCACATATTTGAGAGTTGTCTTGGTGATTGATATTGGTGATTATATATGATTTGGTTGATAATATTGATGAGACAGGTTCTTGTGATAGGTTGTTTGGATAGGTTGTTGTGACATGTTATATGTACAGGTTTGGTGCACGGTTGATGCACTTGTTCATGGTACAGGTTGAGGTACAGGTTGGTGCATGGTTGATGCACTTGTTTATGGTACATGTTTAATATAGGTTGTTTGGAACAGGTTGGTGCATGGTTGATGCACTTGTTTATGGTATAGGTTGATTACAGGTTGAGGTACATGTTGATGCATGGTTCAGGTTGTTTGGTGTAGGTTGATTGGTACAGGTTTACAATAGTATATCTCACAGTGATAGTGTGACAGTGGTTCCATCATTCTACTTATGCATCAAGGCGGTTGGACGGGGAAAGGACAGGTGGTTGTAGCCACTTTTCAGTTGTAGACGGAGAACATAGGGGGTTGTAGCCAGAGAATTGGGGAGTTGGAGCTTCCTTCAGGTTGTAGCCTAAGAAACTGGGGGGTTGGAGCTTCCTTCCAGTTGCAGTTAGAAAACAAACTAAGTTGGTGCTTCCAGTGAATGTAATTCTTCAAAACACATAAGAAAAAGCATTCTGTGGTTTTCTCCCGCTTTGGGTTTCCATGTAAAACACTGGTGTACTGTGTATGTGTATGATTGTTCATTTGTTCATTGATTATTTACTCTGCATTTATTGTATGATAATGATAAATTGATATAACACTTGGATTATATGGTTAAAGAGGATTAAATTTCTCTATTAATGATTCACCCCCCCTCTTAGTAATCCAACAACATCTTCCATCATACAATCATGACGAGGTTCAAGAACCTCTGTGAGGTGGATTAGATCACACCAAGATCCTCAGCTTGTGACATAACCCTAAAAATATGTCTTACTTGACTCTTCTATTACTTTATTACAATCATAATAACCACTGAACCTCAACCACAAATCTATAACCGTTGAACCCCTGACCTCGACCTCCTAGGTTCTTATTTATACTACTTTTCAGGCTTATAGCCATTACAACCTTTATCAAAAACCCTAACCCTATCATAGTTATGCTTGCCTGCCTGCTCGCCACATTGCTTTTCCTCTTTGCATGTTGCTTTTCCTTCTTTTTCTGCATGCTGCTTTCTTGCCATCGGTTGCGCATGTTCCAAAATTAGGTCTTCTTTCCAAAATTAGGTATTTCCCAAAATAGAATTTTTCTCCAAAAATATGCCTACACCCAAAATAGCCTTGCTTCTGAAAATAGGCCCACACCCAACACATAGATACAACAATTGAGAGATATTTTCATCAATTTTCAATCAAAATTTTCTTCTCAAATATGCTCCCCACATATTTCAAATTTCACTTATCAATTTAAATATTTGTTATGTATAGGAACTCTGTTTTTTTTCAACCAGCATGAGATTCCTTCTCATAATTGTTTGGCTTTATTTTCCCAACTAGTAGGCATCTCCCTTCCCGAGGGACTTACACTGCTGCCATGTCCAAGGCCATTCTTCCTGCAATTTTTAACCTTCATTCAACAAAACAATTTGTTAGTATTCTAAGCTCATTCTACCTCCATTGCACACTTATAATGGTTCATAAGTGATCTCAAAATTGTACATACAAACAATTGCCTCACTTATCTGTCAATCATGTGACAAAGAAAAGGAAATTATCATTCATTACGCATATATTACTTTGGCATACCAAACTTTTTATATTTTAATTCAACTATTGCAACAATTAAACCAAGGTATTCTTACCCGTGGCCATACTTACACAATGCATCCTTTCATTGTCTCCAAAATACCACACATTTGTGTCTGGTATTCCATCATGGTGAATTGGGAACTCAACCAATAATCTCACCACATAGCTAATTTTACTAGCATTCATTGCCACAACAGGGGAATATCTCAAATCAACCTACATTACTTGAAATTAAAATTTCGAATGAATGTACTCAAGAATCCATTCTTTACTGGTAGCCACGATATTAATACTCATGTTTGCTTCAATTACTCTCTCTACCGCTTCCAAAAATATTTTGGTATGCAAGAAGGTTTCTCTTCCACAATGGACAGTCCTATACCTTCCCTTTCATACAAACATGCATTCCCTTATTGCATTTTGCATATGTGATACTTATGAGCACAATTATTTACTCATTTATGCTTATCCAAATTCAAACACGGCATAACTAATTACACATTTATTGCAAAAATATTTCAATCTATTTTAGTTTTTTCTACCATAGGTTCTTTCCTCTGTGATACCCTGTATGGGTATGAATGACATTCATGCAGTGAATTCAAAATCATATGCATATTAATACAATATAACACATGCCTGGAGGAATTGTGTTTTACCCAATTCCTTATAAGTTACATGCAACAAAGGCATGCGAATTCTTATACCTGACTGGCTTCTCTCAATTTTCTTGATATTACCTTATCCATTAGATGCTACATGGGGACTCATGAAGTCCCTTAAATATTTTAACTACAACCTTCTTGTATTTATCCTTTGATTGAGGTTTTCCAATATTGGTAGTTGTCTCGTCAAAAACTCCAATCTTTCCTACACTCAAAAATCATAACCGCAATTTATATCATCTATTGATCCAAATCACAATGCATGTACTATAGAATTTTTAATCAGTAACATATCTATATGCACTCTATCACATTGTCCTCAATGTTTATCAGTGCACTATAAAAAACATTTCAACTATTCTACTTTGACAAAATGATTAACACTCTCACGCCTGGGGTATTTACACATATCATCTTTCTTAGTCAAACATTATAAATGAAAATAATATCAACTTCAAATAATACTTACATGGTCGACTCCCTCATTTGTATTAATGTCTATTTATTTAGGGTTTGGGAGATTACAAACAATTGAGCTTAACAACCTCCTAATGATGATACCAGCTTAGGGATCGAAACACCGAGAAAATTAAAACAAAAACGTAGTTCCTCTTACCAAAAAAATTCCATTGCATAAACAATGAACAATTAAACAAGATATGGATCAAGGGATTCCCCCCCTTTGATTCTTTTACGCATTTGGAATTTTCAGCTTAGATGAACTAATTCCAAGATCTCTCTTCCATTTTCATAACATGTCATTATATATAGATAAATTCATTCAACATATTCATTGATTTAGTTTGCCTCCACAAGTTGTACATGTTTCATTAGATACATATAACTCTACTAAACAATCATATTTTTAGGGTGATAAAAGCCTCCCCTTTTTCCTTATTTTTCATCGGCATCCTGCTTTCTTTCTGAACCTACTTGCTTGATTCATTGAACAGTCTCAGACAAGTTCATCTTGACCTTTCCTAATTCAGAGAATCCTCCTTCTTTGAATGTAACAACACACTAACATATCAAAGTTAACTTCTAAATTAATTATAACCAGTGCATTATGCACATATCTGTATAGAATTCAAAATAATTGGCATTTGATTTGCATGTCTTTCACACATGCATTATCTTTTAAAATGTAATCCAAGATTATTATAAAAACAAGATTTGCAACCCACTTCCTAATTTCTAGCAGTTATTAATTCTATGGATTTGTTATCATGACAAAGTCCTTACATAATCTAATCACATAGACTCTACCTTAGCATGCAACATTCCTTGTTGCATAATCACCATCTCCTAAAATGATCTCAATCTTTGAGTTAGCATCAACTTTATTATTTCAAAGATTTACCCAATATTTCAGAGAGAATATAAGCATGCATACATTCAAACTACACATTCAAACATGTACATTTACTCTATCAAGATTCACAACATGCCTTTAGGCACTTCAAACATGCACATCAACATAGTGTGTGTGTGTGTGTGTACAACTAGCACACCTTATAATTTCACATGCACATCTACATCTATTTGAAATCATTTAACTCATGATTGCTCACAATCATTCTCATGAAATTTCTAAAGGTGTAATCATATTGCCTTCTTTTCATAAAAACACAATATTCTTTCTCATTTTCTCTTTCAACATTTTACACTATCTCTCTCCCAGGAATGGAGTACAAACCCCCTCAAGCTAGTATTCAAACAGATAATCAGACTCTTCAACATAGAGTCAGCTATGTATCCATAGCATTATTCAAATATGGTGAGTATTAATCTTGCCTCACAATCCACTTATCCATCCATGCATTCAAGTGTGTGTGTGTGTGTGTGAAAGTTCACTACTTGCACCTTTCCATTCATACACATTGACATTTTTAATTTAATATCATCCCTCCCTGAGATCTTACAACGATTCTCATGACAAGTATCATAGGCATACTCATAAATACGTTATCCTTTTTTTCAACAACCAACAAGAGGTCATTCTTTACCATCTACTACAAAATCATTTCATAAATAATAAATTCAAATAGGTAATAACAACATTACCCAGTGCAACAAGATACCATTTCCTATCTTTCTCCATGCCTCAAGCATTTCTTACTTAGTATATTTTTACCAAGGGAATTCCTTACCCAAATTCCCTTTAATAATTACTTGAACTTACCAATGTCATACCTGTAAGGTTATTATCCGTCTCTAGATGTTATCTAATCCATTGTTCTTCTTAGAGAACATCCAATCACTTCCTTTACTTGACTCTGGATCAACACTTCATTGTTCCTTTGCCTTTTCTTCATAAGGTTACATGCATTGGCATCTTCAAAATTTTTATTCATTCTGTTATTAGCTCATCATTAGTCAAAATCATCCTTGACAAACCTATACCTCAAAACCAACAACATACTGTTTCAATTATTTTTCTCTTGCATTCACATGCATAGACATATATTCAGGTATATATATATATATATATACCCTCGAGGGTTAGCTCAAGCGGGCTTGAACCAAATGTGAGATCTCTCCCCAATTGATTAGTTGGGGAGGTCATGGGTTCACCTCTCTTGATCCCCTCAGGGTGAGGCTCCGTAATCAGGGTCAACGGTTTACCCCGTTTACCATCCATGGATCATGGGGAAGTACTCGAAGGGTTTTTTGCGATGACGATTTACCCCGTTTACCATCCATGGATCATGGGGAAGTACTCCAAGGGTTTTCCGCGATGATTTACTTGGAACACACACACATACATTCCTCCTTGGGAATACATTTCTTTTATTCAATAAATCTAGGAGCTTAGAGAATTTTTTGATATGCTCTTTTCACTTGATGCTAAGTCCCATTAATAACATAGTGTACCATCAATTGTAGTTATCAAGAGTAAAAATTTCCAATTCTTTGTGTTATTTTCCATATCATGTGTTCGGTCCTTCAGACCATGAACCACCCAGCTCAAAAATCAAGTGGCTTAATTCCAAACCCATGTTAGGTTTCCAAGGGTGTAACTTATTTCTCCCATCAACACTTGAGTATTTCATATTCTTAGTAGCTTGCCTCCCTTATGAAGACTAGCAACATTCCAAAGGACCTATTTTATTTATATTACAATACTAAAGAGGATCTTAATGAACACACCATTCATCCTTGGAACCTCTCATTTCCAACAAAACACATAATTACCTACTCCTTTTACTTATGCTTAGATGGGGTAATCAACAACAAGTATCTTTCATTATGAACTAACCTTAACAATTTTTCCATCAATATTCCAACCATGAGGAATTATTCATAAAGGGCCAATCTTTTTATATAAAAAACAAACATAATTGGTAGGGATATATCAACCCATACTCATAGAAAACATTATAACCTGTTTAAAACAATCCAACTCATCCATTCTATGGACTCATGCAACCCTATAATACAGTTCTGCTTCTTCTGCCATTTACATTCATATTCAACCATCAATGCCTGCCTACATATTCAAACCCCTGTAGGAGTCATTCTAATTCCAACAAGGTCATTTCATAACTCTTATGATGTACATCAACATGATTAAATTTTCTATTGCGTGAATTCTAAAATGAATCTACAGTCTTTCATTTCTATAATATTCTGCAGTTAATATTTAAATTTTAATGCAAATAACAATTTATCAGCATACTCTTCTTGGCCTTGGTATACTAGTCTTGTGACTTTTCTCTGGCCCATCCAGGCATAGTGTTTGAACTCTTCTCTAATGCCACTATGTAACACACCAACCCCCCTAACCCACATTAGGCTGGTGGGATGTCCAAAGTTTCTCTTTTATTTCTTCTAAATTAACTTCCTTAACCACACTTCCAAAACCAAATTTGAGCTCATAAGTCAATTTTGTTTTTTGAGAGCTTTCCAACTACTATAACTGTACTCAAATATGAGCTTGGGATCAAATTTTTTTTCCTCCAAATATTTCAGGCATTTTTCCGCTAAAAACCACCTCACATCCATGTGGACCCTCACCACCTGTACCATACAACGTGGAAGTACCGAGGAACTGACGTGTCGGGACATGTAACCCCCAACATGGCACATCCTGACCAATAGCTGACATGAACATTACACATCAAAAAACAAAACTTAAAGGTGTATCTATGCCCAATTGAGCACTGGGATCTAGTGGATCCCAAACCACTGACACAATGAATAATTTTCCATGTCATTGGTTAACCTATTATCCGGGCCTTGATACCTTAACATAACCAGAACCCTTTCCCCTCCAGGCATCGAGACCCCATAAAATCCATAAATATCTCATTCACAGACACTAGAGTCAAGTGTACAGTTGGCACCGAAGACATGCAGACCAGATGTGGCATGCCACACGATGTGACACCTCATAGCTAGATCAGATGCTAGGATGACATGGCATGACATGTGGATGATAATGTGGCATGGCATGTGTAATACCCCAAGGCCGAGCCCCTGCTAAATTGTAATTTTTTTATAGGCTGGTAAGTCGAGTGGTTATAAGCTGAGAGATTTATGTGTTTATTAGGCTGGTGAGTCAGATGCCAAGGCCAATGACCATGACTTTGTATATGTAAATATGTAGATCATTAATAAAAATATAAACATCGCTGTGTGCAGACTGACCATGAATAAATAATGATGGGGGACTAAGCTTCCACAAGGTGGGTAAGGGAAAGGGGGATGAAAGGTTGGAAAGAGGGGCTAATATTAAGGGCTTAAGTCCATGAGAATAATAATTTATTATTATTCCAAAGTTGTGTAAAAGACATGTTTTTATCCTAAGTCCCGGGAGAGGCAACGCGTGTAAAAGGAAATGCATGCAGCTCCAGGAATACAAGTGTCGACCTGGGTGCATGCAGTTAAAGCTATAGAAGTCAGTCATTTTGGGGGTTCTCTCTTGCATTCTATCATCCTCTACCCGATTTCGTTGGGATCTGGGGCATTTGAACCGTTTGCCTCTGTGTCTGCATCTACATACCCTCATGCATCTCTAAAATCCATAATCTATGGGTCGTCCTGTGTATTCTATGTAACTCGACGCACCTGGGTAGTCACCTGAGCATGCTGAGTCTTAGCATCTGACTGTTACCGTTTTGGGTGTCCATATCCATTTTCTAGTTGGCTGTTGTGGCCATGCAACTCCTGGAATGAGTGTGGCTTGCTGCCCTCATCTGTTCCCTACTGAGCCTTGTTGTTTCCCTCACTGTGTTGGAATTGAGTCAAAAGTGGCTGAAGAAGCGGGTTGTCAGGCCCGTGGTAGAAGAGGCAGGTTGTCAGGCATGTGAGCATCTCTCTCCAGGTGAGAGAGTTTGCTGGGAAGTGGTTTTCTCCCAGAGAGAGTCCAACACCAGCTACGGAGCTATGAAAATTCCCGATCCGACTTATTGCTGAGACCCTGAGAGGGAGGTGAAGCAACCGATGGGCTGTGTGATAGTGAAGGTGTATACTTCCAGGTGGAACATGCATGTGGGGAATGAGATTCCATGAGTAGTGGGCATAAGAAGGCTCCTGGAGAGAATCCTTCTGGTTGCACTGTGCAGTTTTCCTGTAACCTCAACCTAGTCTAGGATTCCCTTTCCCTGGGTGGAGCTTGGTCCCAGCTCGGGGGTGACCCACTGCTAAGCGTGATGAGCAACGTGGTCTAAAGTTGGGAGGTTCATGGAAGGTCTGCACATAGTTGGTGGTGTTACTCCAGTTGAAAAGATAAGTATTATTAATGTGATTAATTTTTATGTTATGCATGTCTGTGATGCTTGAATGTTATTATGTATTCCGTTGTGTATATGAATTACTGTCTATTACATTTGAATCTGTATGGTAGAAGTAACATTGTGTTATGTGTTTCGTTTTGATTAAAATGCATGTTAGATATATCTATGTATGTATGTATTTCCATGTGGTAACATTGCCCGACCTGTTGGTGGTTGGGGATGTTACAAATTGGTATCAGAGCCAAGGTTTCATCACTGAGCCTGAATGGGCTAGTTAAGTGGTTATTGGACCCAAGGTTTCAAGAGGAAATTGTGTCTGGAGGACCAATTTCGAACCCCAGAACCTTCCTGAGTGCCAAGAATTTACCTTGGCCATGTTACGAGGCTCAGGAGGTGTAGAGGTATCATAAAACTAAACAGATGTAGTATTGGGTCGCAGAGTAATGTGGGCTATAGGATCTATTCAGGAGAAGGAGATTCCTTTATGATCATCAGATCTAGAGAAGGTGCATGAAGGTTAACCTGGAAGCCTTTCAGAGTTTAGAAATCGGGAGAAGTGGAATGCACTGAGGCACAAACTTCTGAAGTCCGAAGCTCCGAGGTCCCGGAAGAGATATACACCGTAGATATTAGGGGAGATCTTGATTGTTAGATATTGAGAAGCTGCGCATGGTTTAGTCACGAGAACCCTTCAGAATTCACAAAATAGAAAGATTGGAAGTGAAGAGAAGTGAACACCTTCGAAGAAAGGAATCACAAAGTGGATCTCAACCATTGGTTGTGGGAGAGATAAGGACCGTCAATGATCCAGGGAGAGTTTGGAACTCTGGAAATCAGAAGAAGGGGAATGTGCTGATGCACAAACTTCCGAAGCCCGAAGTTTCAAAGTGAAAGGGTAGACTTGGTGGGGCTAGATGACATCGCCTGCGGTGACGTGGAACTTCCTAGGCATACCACGTGCCATCGCCTTAGTTGGTGAAAACTGTATTATGTGGGCTCGGAGGATAGATAAGCTAGAAGTTAGGAAGTCATGATATTAGAAGGAAGCAAGCATGAAAGCTTCCATAACCCAAAGTTTCGAAGCTTCGAAGTCTTGAAGTCCTGAAGCTCTGAAGTCCCGAAGTCCTGAAGCTCCGAAGTCCCTAAGCTTCAATGAAATAAATTCCACATCAAGTGTCATCCGTTGGATGTTGGGTAGAAGTGGACCATTGATCCACCCTACTTCGCGAGTTCGTTAATTTGGAACTCTGAGAGTCTATTGTGATGTATTATGAAGACTTCGTAACCAGAAGTCCTGATTAAGCGCCTATCGATATAATGCTTGGTCACAACCCGTGGTTGCAGGGGTTGGGGCTAAGAGAAAAGGGCTAAGGCTTGAAATTTTTATAGAGCCGAGCAGAGCTCAAAAAATTCATGAAATCTGGACGTTTCTTAAAAAAAATTCAGTTTATGAATTCTGTGGGATTTGTTAAGGAATGATGGCCTGACAAATTCTGGTTGAATGCACGTTGTGTTTGCAGAGTTCAACGAGTGTCAAGACCGAAGAGAATTGATAATGAGTGCAGAGGAATGGAAGAGGCACAAACTGCTTCCAGTTCAGAAAATGAAGTAAAAGGGATGGATGCCCACTTGGGAGTTGAAGGATCGAGCTCCAATGGACATAGAGAAGAGATAGATAAGGAAAGGCATCCATGTGGTGGGATCAACTTGTGCAAGTGCAACACATTAGAGAGAAAGATGTTACTTGGAAATAATTCAAGAAGTATTTTGAAAATAAATACTTGACTAAAAGATACTATGACAAAAAGATGAAAAAGTTCTTTGAACTCAAGCTAGGAAGCATGTCCATAGATGAATACGAACGAAGGTTCTTAGATTTGTTGAAGTATGTTCCATTCATCAAAGATGAGACTGTCAAAATTCAAAGTTATCTGAGTGGACTACCACCTTCCATTGGGAACAAGATTTAGTATGATGACCCAAAAACTATGGAAGAAATGATAAGAAGAGAAAAATGCTTATGTGAGAAGCAAAGAGAAAATCCCACTTTTCGGAAGGCTTGGGATGACCAGAAGAAGTTCAAGAAAGAACATAGGTAGAAGGGAAAGACACCTCCCTTTTTCAGAAACAGTCCTTAAGGACAACCATTGTTTAAAGAGTTGACAATGACTGATGTAGGGGGACAAAGGCCAAGGCAGATGCCCATGTAGTGTTGGGGATGTCAGAGAAACCACAAGTACATATACCGTCCCCACAAAAATGGCAAAGTGAGAGTTGTCCATAATGTTCAACAAGCTGAAATAGTGGAGGACATGGGCTGTAGAGTACCCAAGATCTACACAGCCCTAGACAACAAGAAATTAGAATATCAATGGCACATGATTGAAGTTGAAGGTATGATCAATAACCATGCCTTTACTATTTTAATTGACTCATGAGCTAGTGATAGTTATATAGATCCTAGAATGGTGGAAAGGTTTCATTTACCAAGAAGCAAGCATGAGAAATCTTGGTTGGTGCATTTGGATACATGAGGCAAGAGGAAAGTTGTTGGGTTAGTTAAATCATGTCCAGTGGACATGAAGGGACTAAGTACTAAGGCAAACCTAAATATCTTGCCTTTAGGTTCTTATGATTGCCTAATTGGTATGGAATGGTTGGACTAGAACCACACCATATTATATTGTCGTAACAAGGCATTCAATTACCTGGATGATGAATGGAATCAGAGGACAGTCCAAGGAATTCCGAGGGAAGTCACTGTCAGAGAAATTTCAGTAATGCAGTTGAAGAAGTGCTACAAGAAAGACTGTCAATTATTTGCAGTGTATGTGGAGGAAACACCTAAGGATAAGGTGTCAAATATTGAAGATCATATAGTACTAAAAGAGTTTCAAGATGTATTTCAGGAGGTACCAGGACTACCCCCAAAAAGAGATATTGACTTTTCTGTAAACTTGATGCCTGGATCAACTCCAGTATCAAAAGATCCTTACAGAATGAGTACACTAGAGTTGAAAGAACTGCAATTGTAGCTTGAAGAGCTTCTGAAGAAGGGGTATATATGCCCAAGTGTGTCACCTTGGGGATCCTTGGTCCTATTCGTGAAGAAGAAGGATGGGACATTGAGATTGTGCATCGATTTCGGACAGTTGAACAAAGTGACTATTAAGAATAAGTATCCTCTGCCAAGGATTGATCATCTCTTTGATTAGTTGAAGGATGCCAAGATATTTTCAAAAATAGATCTTAGATTAGGATATCACCAGGTAAGAATTAAGGATGAAGACATTGGCAAGAACACCTTTGGAACAAGGTATGGTCACTATGAATTCACAATGGTGCCATTTGGGTTGTCGAATGCACCCGCTGTTTTTATGTGCCTAATGAATGGTGTATTCAGGGACTATCTTGACAAGTTTGTCATAGTATTTTTGGATGACATCCTGGTGTATTCCAAGTCCGAGGAAGAGAATGAACAACATCTGATGATGGTGTTGCAAGTATTACAAGAGCACCGACTTTATGCCAAATTGAGCAAGTGCTCATTTTATAAAAAAAAAATCCATTACTTGGGGCATATCATTTCAAAGGATTGGATAGTTGTGGATCCTGAGAAGATAGAAGCCATCACATAATGGTCAACACCTAAGAATGTGATAGAAGTTAGATCCTTTATGGGTCTGGATGCCTATTACAGAGGGTTAATTGGAGGGTTCTCAAGGATATCTTACCCTATCACTTCCTTGCGAAGGAAGGAGAAGAAATTTCAATGGACGAAAGATTGTGGGAAAAGCTTCCAACGATTGAAGCAGCTGTTAACCAGTGCTCCAATCCTGAGGATCGCAGATCCAAATGATGATTTAGAAGAGTGTATGGATGCATGCAAAGAAGGACTGGGAGGAGTCCTCAACCAGAATGGGTTTGTCATATGCTATGAGTCCATGAAGCTGAAAGAGCATGAAAAGAACTATGCCACTCATGATTTGGAGTTGGAATCCATAGTGCACACTTTGAAGAAATAGGGGCACTACCTCATGGGGAGGAGATTTAAACCGAGGATAGACCATAATGGTCTGAAGTATTTGTTTGATCAATCAACCTTAAATGATAGGCATAGTAGATGGTTGGAATTCCTTTGTGAATATCACTTTGATATCAAGAACATCAAAGGAAAGGAGAACAAAGTGGCTGATGCACTCAACAGGAGAGTACACGAATCACATGCTACAACCATTAGTATGTACCAAATTGATATTAAAAGTAGAATTTTGGAAGCTGCAAATGCAGATTTGCAGTACAGGGAATTGGTAGCAAAGCTATATCAAGGTAAGATGCCATAGAGAGTGGAGAATTATAAATTGGAAACTGACAGAACACTTCTGTACAAGAACATGATTTATGTACCTAACGTCCAGGAATTGGAACTTATGATTTTGAAGGAAATGCATAATGTGTAAGGTAGCTAGAGAGGTAGTGGGGGGGGCCTAGAGGGTCCATAGTGATAATAGTGGAGGTCATTCAATGTAAGGTGGACTAGGTCCACTATATTAGTAAATAAGACCCACTATGGTAGTTAGATATAATAAATGTAAGAGGACTTCTTAGAAGGTTCTACTTCTAGAATATT
>ML789134.1:165760-186684 GCA_009831015.1 Picea engelmannii | reverse complement strand
GGACCTTGGTTCTTCAGTCTTCTTCAGCATTATGGTCCACAATTATCCATGGGACCCTGGTATATGGTTGTACATCAAACATTGAGGACAACGCTTTCATAAGGGGGATGGAATGTAAGGTAGCTAGAGAGGTAGTGGGGGGGGGCTAGAGGGTCCATAGTGATAATAGTGGAGGTCATTCAATGTAAGGTGGACTAGGTCCACTATATTAGTAAATAAGACCCACTATGGTAGTTAGATATAATAAATGTAGGAGGACTTCTTAGAAGGTTCTACTTCTAGAATATTCCTCCTCTAGAATGTTCTTAGGTGATGGTAGCACTATATAAAGGAGTTCAAGCAATGTAATGAGACATGAAGAGAAGTATTGTATTTGGAGCTGAAGATCAATAGGAGGATGCCCCCTCGAAGAGGCAAGTGAACAGGAGAGGATCCCTTCCATAATAGGATCCATTGTATGGTGTTGCCCTACCTCAAGGGTTTGGTAATAATATTGTGTGGTTTCTTCTATATTGCTCTTTGGATCTATTTTGTATTCAGTATTTGGTTCTTAACATAATGTGCCTTATGCTGGGCACCCTGGATATCAGAAAAAAATGGCAGCAGTCAAAAGCCATTACTTTTGGCTAGGTATGAAAAAAGAAATTGCATATTACATCGCTATATGTATGGAGTTACAGAAGATTAAAGCTGAGCACAGGCACTCGATACGGTTGCTGAAACCTTTACCCATTCCCGAGTGGAAGTGGGAGGTAGTGATAATGGATTTCATCACAGGATTGCCCAGAACTGGCAAGAAACATGATTCAATCATGGTGGTGGTGGACAAGCTTATGAAAGCTGCCCATTTTATTCCACTAAAGATTACCCACAAGGCAACTAACATTGCTGATATTTTTATGAGGGAAATAACACAATTGCACGGTATTCCCAAGACAATTGTGTTTGAAAGGGACCCAAAATTCACCTCAAAGTTCTGAAAAGGGTTATTCAAGGGGTTCAGAACAAATTTGAACTTTAGCACTGCTTATTATCCTGAGTCTGATGGGCAAACATAGAGGGTGAACCAAGTGATAGAAGACATGCTAAGGATGTATGTGATGGAAAAACCATCTAAATGTGAAGACTACCTACACTTGGTAGAATTCGCCTACAACAATGGGTGTCAAGCATTGTTGAAGATGAGCCCATTTGAAGCACTTTATGGTAGAAAGTGAAATACTCCAGTAAGTTGGGATAATCCAGTTGATAGAGAAGTGGTTGGGCTAGATTTTCTCAAGGAAATGGAAGAGAAAATGCTAAAAATTAAGAAGAATTTAAAGGCTGCCCAAGACAGGTAGAAGAGTTATGCTGATAAGAACATAACCCACCGAGAGTTTAAAGTGGGTGATCATGTTTTCTTGAAAGTAAAAGCCAACAAAAGTTCCCTGAGGCTGGGAAACTATTCGAAGTTGGAAGCCAGATTTTGTGGACCATTTGAAATCTTAGAAAAGGATTGGACCATTTGCATATATGCTTGAATTGTATGCATCCATGACTGCACATAATGTGTTTCATATTTCATTTCTTAAGAAATATATACCTGATGCTAATCATGTAATCAATTGGAATGTGATTCAGGTGGAGAAATAAGGCATCTTGCAAGTGCATCTTGTGCGCATATTGGATCAGAAGAGAAAAAAGCTTCAGAATCGATCCATAGGGTTTGTAAAGGTCAAGTAGACTTGGTACAGTCTTGAGGACGCACCATGGGAGCATGAAGATGCTATGCGGGTAGAGTACCCGCATCTTTTTGAAGATTTTGAAAATCTTGTTGATGCTGTGTAAAGAGTTGCATTGAGGACAATGCAAAAGTAAGGGGAGGGGATTGTAATGCCCCAAGGCTGAGCCCTTGCTAAATTGAAATTTTGTTTATAAGCTGGTGAGACGAGTGGTTATAAGCTGAGAGACTTATGTGTTTATTAGGCTGGTGAGCCATATTCCAAGGCCAATGACCTTGAATTTGTATATGTAAACATGTAGATCATTAATAAAAATATAAACATCGCTGCGTGCAGACCGACCATGAAGAAAGAGTGATGGGTGACTAAGATTCCACAAGGGGGATGAAAGGTTCGAAATAGGGGCTTAATTCCTTGAGAATAACAATTTATTATTATTCCAAAGCTGTGTAAAAGACATGTTTTTATTCTAATTCCTTGGAGAGGCAACACGTGAAAAAGGAAACACATACAACTCCAGGAAGACAAGTGTCGACCTAGTTGGAAGCAGTTAAAGCTGCATAAGTCATCTATGTTGGGGGTTCTCTCCTGCATTCTTTCATCCTCCGCTTGAGTTCACTGGGATCTGGGGCATCTGAACCATTTGCCTCTACGTCTACATCTGCATACGCTCACGCATATCTGAAACCCATAATTTGTGGGTCGTCCTGTGTCTTTTGTGGAACTCGATGCACTTAGGTAGTTGCCTGAGCGTGTTGAGTCTTAACGTCTGACTGTTACCATTTTGGGTGTCCATATCTATTTTCTAGCTGGTTGTTGTGGCCACGCAACTCCTGGACTGAGTGTGGCTTGCTGTTGTCGTCTGTTCCCTACCAAGCCTTGTTGTTTCCCGTACTGTGTTGGAATTGAGTTGAAAGTGGCTGAAGAAGCGGGTTGTCAGGCCGTGGTAGAAGAGGCAGGTTGTCAGGCCTGTGAGCAGCTCTCTCTAGGTGAGAGAGTTTGCTGGGAAGTGGTTTTCTCCAAGAGAGAATCCAACACCAGCTACAGAGCTCTGAGAATTCATGATCCAGCCTGTTGTCGAGACCCTAAGAGGGAGGTGAAGAAGACGATGGACTATGTGATAGTGAAGGTGTATACTCCTGGGTGGAAAAAGCATGTGGGGAATGAGAGTTCATGAGTAGTGGGCGTAAGAAGGCTCCTGGAGAGAATCCTTCCGGTTTCACTGTGCATTTTTTCTGTAACCTCAACCTAGTCTAGGATTCCCTTTCCCTGGGTGGAGCTTGGTCCCATCTCGGGGGTGACCCACTGTTGAGCGTTATGAGAAGCGTGGTCTAAGGCTAGGAGGTTCGTGGAAGGTCTGCATGTAATTGCCGGGGTTACTCCAGTTGAAAAGATAAGTATTATTAATGTGCTTAATTTTTATGTTATGATGTCTGTGATGCTTGAATGTCATTATGTATTCTGTTGAGTATATGAATTACTGTCTATTGCATTTGAATCTGTATGGTAGCAGTAACGCTATGTTATGTGTTTTATTTCAATTAAAATGCATGTTAGATATATCTGTGTATGTATGTATTTCCGCGTGGTAGCATTGCCCGACCTTTTGGTGGTTGGAGATGTTACAACATGTGTAGTATGATGTCACCATGTCCTATGGGCCTCTAACAAAAATCTGTGCTGGAACCTCGACCCAAAAAGATACATGGCACAATGTCCTTCATGACACGCAAACCAACCATGACATGACCCATGCATTGACGTTGCACTACACGTCACCACAAAGAAAAACACAACTGATAACCTTTACACACCGAGCACTGAGACCTAGAAATTATTTAAAGGTACATGTAGGCAAGTCTTCCGGTCGTCTTGGGTGATGAGTCCCTCCTGAGCTTACATAGGAAATCAATGACTGAGATCCATTGGTCTTCAGATCCAATGATTGAGATCACAACCTAAGAATAAGATGCACAATCAATATTATCCTCCCTTTTCAACCCACATCAATCCTGCACTGACACCTAGCACTATGCATCATCATGATGTCATCAACACATACCTCAAACTTCCTCTAGTTAATCAACTTGCAAAGGAAAAGGGGTTCAAAACCTTACCCTGAAACCTTATAATTGAAACTCGTGTCTCTTTAGTTTCGATTAGAACAAAGTTAAGTAGCTACGACTCACGCTGTTGCAACTCGGTTTTTGGATTTCTTTTCATGTTGCAGCTCCATTCCCGCAGCTCACGTTGTTGCAACTCCTCTTGCAACTACACTGTATTTTGCTTATTTTCTGATTTTCTCTAGCTTTAGTCTTTGTAATTTTGGAATGATTTTCTTGGATTAACATTGAATGAACAAACACTTAATTGTTGTAATAATTCAAGACCTTCATTATACTCAAGCAAGTCACCAATATATCATAACATAAGTTTCAATTTCCGCAAGTGTGATTTCAATTCTCGCAAGTGTGATTTAAATTTTTGCAAGTGTGATTTAAATTTCTGCAAGTGTTATTTCAATTCTCGCAAGTGTGATTTCAATTTCCACAAGTGTGAATTCAATTTCCGCAAGTGTTCTTTAATTTATGCAAGATCAACTTAGGCCATAGCTTAGTTTGGTGACTTAATCAAGTATATTTAATCTTTGAATTGTGACATTAAAGTGTTACAATGCCATAGTTAAAACAACACTCTTCTTGAATAGATTGTGCACGACAGTTCACAGGTTCCATACGAGCCCCAGATTGATAATTAAATGTACAACTCTTCATTTTATTTCTAAGATAATTAGGAAGTAATTGAAAATTCCGCTAACTTCTCTTAATGGTTTTCAAGCATCGAAATAACATTTTAAAGAATTCCAAGTAATCTCTTACTTTTCTTAAGGTCCGATAGACCAATTTTGGTCTCAGTGGGCATTAATAATAATTGTCATCATAATAATATATGTTATATATAATATATTAATTAGTTATATGATATATACATTAATTGTGTGTGTGTGTGTGTTTATATATATATATATATATATATATATATATATATAAACAACATGGACGACAAGAGGTTCCTTAAAATTTCTTCAAACTTCAACCAAAATCACCAATGACTCAAGTGGGGATGGCATAAACATGCCAAATCTTGGCTATATCATTGGGGAATAAAGGAAGAAGTCATTATGTAAAGCAATGATAATATTAAAAATATTATTACATCTAAATTTAGGAGAACCTCTTGTATGATAAAGAATTAGAGGATACAAGAAAATTAAGATACTATAAGGAGGCTTCCAATCCTAATCTAGAAGATAAAAAATATCTCTCGATTTTGATTAGCATAAAGAAGGAAATCAACGTTGTTAAAATAAGAACAAACATTCACAAGTTGCATAGTGAAACTGAGCGTTGGACAATTCCCAAAACACCATGGGATGAAATAATCTATCATCTTTGTGACATTAAGAAGGTTGAAGATGAAAATCACTTTCTCTTAAAGTGCCCTGCGTATACCCAAATTAGATCACAATTTCAAAATATTTGTAACAATACGGGCCTCCTGAACCTTCTAAGTCATCAAAACTATGGTGATATTGTAACACTTCTCTTAATTATTTTCGAGCATATAAATAACATTCTAAAAAAATCAAGTAATGTCTTATCTTTCTTAAGGTCCAATAGACCAATTTTGGTCTCAATGGACGTTAATCCATCTCTTAATGCTTTTCGAGCACATAAATTATAACATTATAAAAAAATCAAGTAATGCCTTACCTTTCTTAAGGTTCAATAGACCAATTCTGGTCTTAGAGGATGTTAATCATCATCATATATTATATCTAAAATTCTTTATAATAATAATAATTTAAGGTGATTTCATTATGATTTTATTTAATATGAGATTTATTTTTTTAATAACTCAAAGTAATGATAATATAGAATACTATATATTTAGTATTTCAAAGATATTTATCATATCTCAAGATGATACTACTAAGATTTTAATCAAGGTGAGGTATATATGTAGTTAAATGTTTCCAAATAAAAATATGACATATAAGTATCTTTGACTTGTATAGATCCAAATCAATGATTATTATTAACCTAATTTATTGAAACTCTATTAATTTTTGAATTCCTACTCATCAATGCATATTTTTCTTATGAGGTCCATTTAGACTCAAATTTATTCTAATTTGGAAGTTGTCATTAATACTCTAGTAAAGAAAAATCATATTTTTGTCTTGGGAATTAATGTCTAATAAGGTTTTCCAGTTTCAATAAAACATAAAGAATTTAAAATTTACAAGTTTCAATTACATAGCCAATTAAAACTAAACCATAAGGAGTTTCAAGTTTACAAGTTTCAATTAAATAGCCAATTCATAAGGAGTTTCGATTGGATAGCAAATTCCAATGTAATCTTCGTTGTTAATGATTCCTACGTGATGAGAAAGAAATTGAAAAGAGGTTTAAGCGTGGTTGTTAGACTACTTGGATCATCCTTGGGATTGTTCATTTAAATTATTATTGAATGTTATTACTTTCATTAAAAAAAATTATTATTATTATTTAATAATATTTTTTGATTTAAAATGTTGTAATATTTGTTTTTATAAAAAAGTAAAACTTTTAGTACATTATTATAATTAGTTCAAATGCACCTTTCTTTACTAACTAGTTGTTAAAACAAATTAGATATGTGGGTTAAATTATTGTGATCAAGGGTAGATAATGTTTTGTAATTTATGAAAATTGAGTAAAGACAAAAATTTTACTATACCTTCATTTCTATCTTATCATTGCTAAAAAGGATTATTAAAAGCATTATAAAAATAAAAATAGGGTAGATAATGTTTTGTAATTTATGAAAATTGAGTAAAGAAAAAAATGTATTGTACCTTCATTTCTATCTTATCATTGTTAAAAAGGATTATTAAAAGCATTATAAAAATAGTAATTAGATAGAGGAGGAAAACCAAATTGACGCAACCTTCCCCGCTCCTCGGAGAACGATCGCTCTACCCAGGATCTTCTCTAATCTTTGGCCCGAAGAGCGTCAATGCTCCTCTAATTCCCCGTCGGGAATTCTTCACCCACAACAGTCTCACATGATCTCCTTTAACAGTTGGAAAATCGGAATTCGCGATATCGCGAATTCTATGCTCGCGTGCCTTATGCCTCACGAGTCCCGAACCCCGATATGGGTCAATCGTTGACTTTCCATTTTTCTATTATCAGATTTTTCCCTATCGGGATATCGCTACTCGCGATGTCGACACTCTGAACTTCAAAACTCCGAGGCCCGAGGTGCCAACCCTTCGATACAATGCCACCTGTCCTCCACTACTTCTCATGGTCCCACACTACCACGTCACCGTCGGGATATCGCAAATCGCGAATCCAACTTGTGAGCGTTCTCTGTTGTCGAGAACCCCGATTCTCCGAACCCCGATTTATTGGGATTCCTTGAAACGCGTCCCCACGATCAATAGTTATGATCCAATCGGGATATCGCGTATCGCGATGTTGCCACTTCTGCTCCACCACTTTGGCACTCCAACTCGCGATATGCCGAAATGTGACATCACGTGCAGACTTGATGGTCCCGATGAACCCAGATCGACGACACTGCTTCCCTCTCGGCTCCGGACCACTAGTGCTCGCACTATAATCTCTGCGCACCTTGGCAAGATCTAACGGTCCTCGGGTTCTCATGAAATCTTCCCAGGGGATTTCAACCATCCAGCCTTTCTTGCTGCTTCTGTGAAATGAATTCAAATGCTCCCTCTGTGAGAGTTTGTTCAACCACTCGAAATCTGTAGAACTTCTCTCGGATTTTCCACAACACTTATGCAATTCTACTTCAGCGAACTGTAGACCTCTCCCTCCTTAGCTTATCCTCGCTTCACGAGACTTTGTGAGGACTTGTTGCACGCACTCCTAGCGTCAAAACTATGAATACAACCAAGTATTGGGACTCTTCGGTTCTACGCACTCCTTGTAGCAGAAATATTCCACTCCCTTAGCTCAGAATCACAACCCTGAGTTTTCGTCGAGCCTGCGCACACTTGCACAGCTCTGGTGCCAAATCTGCACTTCTGAGATGAGAACAAAAGTTATCCCTAAGTAAACCCTGCAGTCACGCACTCCTTGTGGACAAATTCAACTGCACTCCTTGCAGGAATTCTCTGGTTTACTTAGAGAAACAATTGAAACTCATTCACTCATTCTCTCGGATTTCAAATCAACCATGAAATCACATACAGAGCATATAAAATCAAGTGCATGACAGGAAGCAAATACTCATGAGCATAACATCAACACACAGAGAAATAACACATAACCATGGAATTGAATCAAAGCTTTCTTCTATTAATTCAATCTCTGTACATGGGTGTTCTTCAGACAATTCTCTTCTCTGCTCTTTTCTTCTTGCCCTTGTTTGATAATAATACAATGATACAAAGGAGGGTGTCTATATCCGTTTCCCTCTCGAATTCTACAACTATCAAATCTAAAATTAAATTCCTATCTAACAGCATTAAATCTATTAAATGCCTTCCTATCTACTAAGGACGAGAGATTAAAGGCTCAAGGTCCCCTTTACAATATAAGTGTGCTTCTTTATGAATGACTTTAATAAAGAGCGGTGCAACAACTTCCAAAGCATTTCAAAATTTGTATAGGTGCTGTCCAGCTGTCTTTTCTGCTCGATGTGCTGGCTCGATTGATACGCTGGCGATGCTCCTGCATCATACTCCTCGGCTTGAAAATTTTCATGGGCTCCTGTCCATGAGCTCCTGCACGGTCTGCCCATGCCTTTGTATCATTGATTCATTTTCCCAGCTGACATCCTCCACTGGATGATTCTTCCATTTCACCAGGTACTCAAGATACTGCTTCCGCCTGGTCTTCTTTCCCACTCGCTTGTCGAGTATGTACTCCATCTGTGGGTGTTCTGCTACTGTTAATTGCTTCTGCCACTGGATCACTGGTTCCTCAGTTCCAGTTTCTACTTCTCCAGCTCTGTATGGGTATAAATCCGAAAGATTAAATATCAGAGATATCCCAATGCCATCCGGCAACTCAATCTCGTGTATGTTGTATGTTCCCCTTGGGAACCTTTCCTTCCTTAAGTGTGCTAGAACAAGATCCCCAACTTCGAACCGAATTTGTCTCCGATGCAGATCTTCTCTACGTTTTTATTCCTGATTTGATTTCATCAGTCGCTGCTTCACCTGACTGTGAAGTTCCTCCATCGCTTCAGCGAATTCTTCAGTGCTAGCACTGCTAGTTGCAGCCTGTTCTGACTCCCTGAGTTCAGAAACTCCCCTCGGTTGTGTTCCATACACAATTTGGAATGGGCTTTTTCCTGTACTTCGATTCAACGAATCGTTGTATGCAAACTCTGCCTGTGGCAATATGTTGTCCCAGCTGCTATGGTGCTCCGTCACCAAGCTCCTTAGAAAGTCTCCAAGACTTTTGTTTACAACCTCCGTTTGCCCATCCATCTGCGGATGATAAGCTGAACTAAACGCTAAGTCAGTTCGTATCTTCTTCCATAGCATCCTCCAAAAATGACCTATGAATTTGGTATCCCTGTCCGAGACTATGCTTCTCGGCAATCCATGAAGTCTAACAACCTCTTTAAAAAACAAGTTCGCGATGTGGGTTGCATCGCTGGTCTTATGACACGGAATAAAGTGTGCCATCTTTGAAAACCTGTCCACCACTACAAATATGGAATCAACTCCTCTCTGTGTCCTCGGAAAACCCAATACAAAATCCATTCTAATTGCCTCCCATGGTCTCTCCGGTATGGGCAATGGCTGATAAAACCCTGCATTTTGCTTCCGGCCCTTCAAATGCTGACAAATTCTGCACCTGTCAACAAACCTTTTTACATCGTCTTGCATACCCGGCCAAAAATACGATTCGCTCAGCTTTGCGAATGTTTTATCATGACAAAAGTGACCTGCTAAGCCCCCGCTGTGCTTTTCCTTTAGCAGATTCTCCCTCATGGAGCAATTCGGAATGCACAGTTGATTGTCTCTGAACAACAATCCCTCCTGGATCATGTAGTCTATCCACGGAGTCCGATCCCTGAGAACTGGATTCTCAACTGCTTCGTATGCTTCTCCGAAGTCTACATCCCCTGCATACATGTCCTTCAGGTTCTCAAAACCCAATGTCTTGACTCTGAACTCCTGCAACAACAAACATTTCCTGCTCAAAGCATCAACCACTTTGTTAGCAGTTCCTGAAATGTGTTTAATTACAAATGTGAAATTCTGCATATATTCTACCCATTTTGCATGCTTCTGGTTCAACTTATCCTGTTGACTTACAAACTGCAATGCATGATTATCACTATACAGAACAAATTCTTTGGGTATCAAATAATGCCTCCACTTCTTCAATGTCTGTATGATGGCATAAAACTCTTTATCATACGTGGAGTATTTCAGCTTTGCGTCATCCAACTTCTCGCTTAAATATGAAACTGGCCTGTCCTCTTGACTCAAGACCGCTCCTATAGCATATCCACTGGCATCACATTTCACTTGAAATGTCTTCTGGAAATCAGGCAACACCAACACTGGTCGTTCCGTTACCTTCTGCTTCAACAGATTGAAGCTCTTCTCAGCCTCTGCTGTCCAATGAAAAAAATTATGTCTTTTCTTGACTGTGTCCATCATCGCGACGCTAATTCCACTGAAGTTCCTAATGAACTTTCTGTAGAAACTAGCCAGTCCATGGAAACTTCTCACCTCGAAAACATTTCTCGGTGATGGCCAATTCTTGATCACTTCCACCTTTTCCGGATCCATTTTCAACTCATTAGCCGAAATAACAAAACCCAAGTAAATGAGTTCTGTCTTCATGAAGGAACACTTCTTCATGTTGACCAACAACTTCTCTTGCTGCAGTCTTCTCATCACAATGGACAAATGCCTCGAATGCTCAGCCTTCGTCTTACTGTAGATCAATATATCATCCGGATATACGACTACAAACTTCCCAATGAATTCCCTCAGGACTTCATTCATCAGTCTCATGAATGTGCTCGACGCATTTTTCAAGCCAAACAACATGACCAGCCATTCGTACAAACCCTTGTTTGTCTTGAATGCTGTCTTCCATTCATCACCTCCCCTCATGCGAATCTGGTGATATCCTCTTTTCAGATCTATCTTAGAAAAATAATTTTCCCCACTCAGGCAATCCATCAGATCATCCATTCTCGACAGTGGAAATATGTACCTGATAGTAATTTTGTTAATCGCTCTGGAGTCTGTACACATTCTCCAGCCTCCATCTTTTTTCGGACTAAGCACTGTTGCTACAGCACACGGACTCAAGCTCTCCCTGACTAATCCTTTGTCCAACAAATCTTGGACCTGCCTCTTGACCTCCTCGTTCTCCTGAGGCATCAACCTGTATGCAGCCTTGTTCGGTAAACTTGCCCCTGGTATGAGGTCGATGTGATGACTCACACTCCGCATCGGTGGCAACGAACGAGGTAGTTCATCCACGATGATGTCAGCGAACTCTCCCAGCAGTTCCTGAATCTCTTCTGGCAAGTCGTCCACTCTTGTGCTAGCCAGGACAATTCTTGGTTTCCTGACCACAAAGAATTGTGGATCTTCTTTCTTCTCCATCTCTGTGAGAAGTTCCTTCCCACTCATGAGAAGTTTGGTACTGCTTACTTCCAACTTCACTTCTTTATCCTTTATTGGAAGCAATTTGTGTGTCATCCCATCCTTCTCCAAAGTGTAGGTGTTCATCCTCCCATCATGAACCACATTTTTGTCATACTGCCATGGTCTACCCAGCAATACATGACAGACATCCATGGGAATGACATCACATAGGAACTTATCCCTATATTCACCCATTTTGAAATCAACTAAACATTGTTTAGTGACACTCACTTGATGTCCCTTCTGTAGCCATGATACTTTGTATGGACTCGGGTGATTAGTCGTCTCTAGCTCTAATTTCTCCACCATCTCAGTCGAAACGAGATTGTCGGTGCTTCCACTGTCCACAATGACCTTGCATTTCTAGCCCTTGGTCTTGCACGTGGTCCTGAACAGTCTGGTTCTCTGAGCTGTGTCCTCCACCTCTTTCTCGAGTGTTAAAAGAATTTTATGCACCGTCAATGACTTCCCACTTCCGGTGTCCTCATCCTCAACATCACGCCTATGCACCTCAGCGATGTGAGCTTCTCCTCTGTCCATTTTCTTGTTTGGACAATTAACGACTTTATGTCTGTCCTTCCCACACATAAAACATGTGATGATTCCTCCTCTTCCCCTACCTCGACCTCTTGTACGAGGAAAAGTGTTCGCGTCAACATAATATCCCCGCTGATCATTTTGTTGTCTTCTCTGTTGAACCTGTGGCTGTCCTCGCTGTGAGGTTCCACCTCTTTCAATCCTACCCTGAGGTTTCTTCCATTCCTCCTTGGGATTTTGATATTTATCTTGGAAAATTGCCTTGCCTCTTGGCTGACTCCGGCCTCTCCCTTGCTGTCCTTGCTTACGGCTCAACTTCTCCTCGGCTTTCAGGGCCATCTGGTAAGCATCCTCAACAGTTCTGATAGTTGCCATGCTTAATTCATCTTGAATGTCATATCTCAGACCATTCATATATCTCGCCACTTTCTCATCATCGCTCTCCCGATGACCTGCTCGGATATTGAGCTTATAAAACTCTTCGGTGTACTCCTTCACCGTCATCAACTTCTGTCTCAGGTTCTGCATTCGCCTGAACAGTGTGATCTGATAATCTCTGGGGATGAATTTTGCCTTCATCTTCGCGATCATCCTGTCCCAGCTCTTGATCTTCTGTTTTCCTTTGGAACGTCTATCTGCCTGTAGCTCGTCCCACCATAAGGCTGCATGTCCTTTCATCTTGATAACAAAATGCCTTACCTTCTTATCCTCTTCGATATCTTCATAATTGAAGTAGGTATCAAGAGCTCTGATCCAGTCCAGCAACTCTTCTGCATCCAGGCTTCCTTCATAAGCTAAAATATCCATTTTGGTCTTGGAACTCATCCGGGCGATGGCTTTGATCAACCGCTCGGTTGATGCATCCTCTGCTGTGACCGCTTCTTCGTGTCCAACTTCTTCTTCCACCTCAGAATCACTAAGATCCCCAGCACTAGCTCCGCGTCTCTGAGTTGTTTCCATCTCCTCGAGTCTCACCTTGAGATCTCGTATCTGTCGCTCCATCTCTGGATTCCCTGCTGGCCTACCTCTTCTCCTCACCTCCCTGTCTTCGGGATCTGGTGATTGTCTTTCTCTTCTGGGCAACATAATGAAATCTCCTCTCTGCTACTGAAAGCAAAGACTTCCCGCTCTGATACCACTCTGACGCAACCTTCCCCGCTCCTCGGAGAATGATCGCTCTACCCAGGATCTTCTCTAATCTTTGGCCCGAAGAACATCAATGCTCCTCTAATTCCCCGTTGGGAATTCTTCACCCACAACACTCTCACATGATCTCCTTTAATAGTTGGAAAATCGAAATTCGTGATATTGCGAATTCTATGCTCGCGTGCCTTATGCCTCACGAGTCTCGAACCCTGATATGGGTCAATCGTTGACTTTCCCTTTTTCTATTATCGGAGTTTTCCCTATCGGGATAACACTACTCGCGATGTCGACACTCTGAACTTCAAAACTCTGAGGCCCGAGGTGCCGACCCTCCGATATAATGCCACCTGTCCTCCACTACTTCTCGTGGTCCCACACTACCACGTCACCGTCGGGATATCGCAAATCGTGAATCCAACTTGTGAGCGTTCTCTGTTGTCGAGAACCCCGATTTATTGGGATTCCTTGACATGCGTCCCCACGATCAACGGTTATGATACAGTCGGGATATCGCGTATCGTGATGTCGCCACTTCTGCTCCACCACTTTGGCACTCCAACTCGCGATATGCCGAAATGCGACAGCACGTGCAGACTTGATGGTCCCGATGAACCCAGATCGACGACATTGCTTCCCTCTCGGCTCCGGACCTCTAGTGCTCGCACTATAATCTCTGTTCACCTTGGCAAGATATAACAGTCCTCGGGTTCTCATGAAATCTTCCCAGGGGATTTCAACCGTCCAGCCTTTCTTGCTGCTTATGCGAAATGAATTCAAACGCTCCCTCTGTGAGAGTTTGTTCAACCACTCAAAATGTATAGAACTTCTCTCGGATTTTCCACAACACTTCTGCAATTCTACTTCAACGAACTGTAGACCTCTCCCTCCTTAGCTTATCCTCGCTTCACGAGACTTTGTGAGGACTTGTTGCACGCACTCCTGGCGGAAAAACTCTAAATACAACCAAGTATTGGAACTCTTCGGTTCTACGCACTCCTTGCAGCAGAAATCTTCCACTCCCTTAGCTCAGAATCGCAACCCTGAGTTTTCGTTGAGCCTACGCACACTTGCACAACTTTGGTGCCAAATCTGCACTTCTGAGATGAGAACAAAAGTTATCCCTAAGTAAACCTTGCAGTCACACACTCCTTGCAGACAAATTCAATTGCACTCCTTGCAGGAATTCTCTGGCTTACTTAGAGAAACAATTGAAACTCATTCACTCATTCTCTTGGATTTCAAATCAACCATGAAATCACATACACAGCATATAAAAGCAAGTGCATGACAGGAAGCAAATACTCATGAGCATAACATCAACACACAGAGAAATAACACATAACCACGGAATTGAATCAAAGCTTTCTTCTATTAATTCAATCTTTGTACATGGGTGTTCTTTAGACAATTCTCTGCTCTGCTCTTTTCTTCTTGCCCCTGTTTGATAATAATACAATGATACAAAGGAGGGTGTCTATATCCGTTTCCCTCTCGAATTCTACAACTATCAAATCTACAATTAAATTCCTATCTAACAATATTAAATCTATTAAATGCCTTCCTATCTACTAAGGACAAGAGCTTAAAGGATCAAGGTCCCCTTTACAATATAAGTGCGCTTCTTTATGAATGACTTTAATAAAGAGCGGCGCAACAACTTCCAAAGCATTTCAAAATTTGTATAGGCGTTGTCCAGCTGTCTTTTCTGCTCGATGTGCTGGCTCGCTTGATACGCTGGCGATGCTCCTGCATCACAAATCGAAGCATCTCTTACTTTTTCTCCACCTAGCTTGATTGGGTGTTACAGGTTGGTTCCAATCTTTTGCTCCATGGTCTTTGCAAACATGGTTTATGTTACATGCCTCTTAGACCCTTCAATATATTGGATAAGGATTGGTCATTCTCATTGAGCTTCTTCAACTTCACATGGATATCTCTAAGAACCTTAGTGTTTATTTCCATGAGTGTGTCATAATGTCAATTTGCGAATTCCTATGTTTTCCAATAAAGATATAAGATTTTGGAAAAAAATGTAATTATGGTTCTAGAGAAGCTAGTATCTAGCACAATTTTTGATAGCTGTCCATCAATTTTAGAACTTCTTATTACCCTTCTCTTTTGGCATACATGTTCCTATAATTGCTAGATCCTCCATGATGCTTGGATGGTGTTTTTCCACAAATGATTGAGCTATTTGTTGAACATCAATTTTTTTTTGTCTTGCATTTGGTTGTTTTCATGTTTTCCTTCAAGGTTAGAGGTCAACCTTTGTGAGCATAGGGCTTCTCTTCTCTTGCATTCTCGTCATATGGCAGAGCCTCCTAAACCACAACCTTACCACTCCCTTCCATTGGATTTCTTATTTTCATACTCTGTTTCTCTCTATGCACAAGAAATTTTTTACTACAAAGGTGGTTGGTTATTAAGGCCTCTATTTTAATCTCCATCATATCAATCATGGAATGAACTAGACCTTCTATCACCACCTCCAACTGATTATGTAGAGTGTTATTGGCTCTTCACTCTTCATGGTTGCATGATGTTGGATGATGAAATGAAGTTCCTATGTGTGAGAGATAAATGAGGGGGTCGTCGTATGGCCTCCCCTTGTAACTATATCATTCTTCCTTATACCTCCTCCATTTTCTAGTTGCACAATGGAATTAAAATGTTGAATATATATATATATATATATATATATATATATATTCTAGGTAACATATCCTAAGAAAATCCTCAAGCACTTTTTCTCATTTCATAGATGGTACCCAGGGTAAACCCTAGATTCTTCAGGGTACAAGACCAAATCAACAACAAGACTTAAAGTCATTATAACAATATACTCATTATGAGTTCAACTTACCACTTATGTAAATAATTGATGTGAAAAAGATAACACTCCATCCCACAACCACAAAACTAGACCTAATTAACTACATCATGTTTGTGTGTGTTTAATATTAAAAAATATCATTCAATATAGATAATTCAATTGTAAATATCAATTACTTAACACACTCTCTCTCTATATAACTCTCCTTACCCTATATTACATAACATATTCTAAATTTACTAAAAAAAAAAAAACTAAGTGTTGTGTACGTACATATATCTTTTTATGATAACATCTTAAATCTCTAAGTATGAAACTAACTAACTGTAACAAAATTAAAAATTAAAAGTTAATTTGTTGAGTTAATTAAAAGTTAATTTACCTGGAACAACTTAATTGTTCGTACAATTATTTGGTGATACCATCTTGGATATAATTTGTAGAAATCAATGTAAAGAGAGTTGAACCAAGAAGATGGAAGATTGTATAATTAATGATATCTATCCTATAATATTAATATTAAATATGATATTCATTATTAATATGTGATAATGTTTTGTTAAATTTTATTCAATTAATTATTTATATTTATTTATATTTTTCATTTTTCATGTCCCGCCTGTATACATTTTGCACCCAACAATTCCATGATACACATTTTGCAGACAACACTTCTGTCATTTGCAATTCGACCCCGGACCACTGGAACTCACAAGCTTCACTATAACTGGGTTCACAACTTTCGGAAAAACGACTAAGTAACTAGAAAGATAAAGTACATGGAAAAGAGAAACTAAAAATTGGTTAAGTATAGAAGACCGAAAAGATAAATACACATAAAAATATATATATTAAGCTATTGCACCAAAGGAAATGAAATGAACGTATACAAATATAGTAGAATAAAATATATGTGACAAGGTGAGGTGGTTGGCGGAGTAACGGGTCGGGTTCACATTTATAGTCATGGTTATGTATGTAACATGAGATTTAATAATTTATAGATATTATAACATTGTACCCAGATTTATAGTAATTTATATAATGCTATAACACTTTTTACTTAAAGAATAGTATAAACAATTATTTAAATTTTATTCAATATTATTTTTAATGTTTTTAAATGTAAATTTGAAATTTTGGAATTTTGATTTTGTTTATGATAATAAGATTTTGTCATAATGTTTTGTTAAATTTTATTCAATTAATTATTCATATTTATTTTTATTTTTCATTTTTCATGTCTCAAGTGTTTCCTGATATACATCTTGCACCCAATTGCACCCAACAATTCCAACCTAGTGGGTTGGCGGAGTCGCGGGTTCACATTTATAGTCATTCTTATGTATCACCAGTCTGACAACAAT
Source organism: Picea engelmannii (assembly GCA_009831015.1). NCBI lineage: Eukaryota > Viridiplantae > Streptophyta > Pinopsida > Pinales > Pinaceae > Picea > Picea engelmannii. Next base: position 169,374 of record ML789134.1, on the reverse strand, counting down.
ATGAGATTTAATAATTTATAGAATATTATAACATTATACCAAGATTTACAGTAATTTATATAATGCTATAACACTTTTTACTTAAAGAATAGTATAAACAATTATTTAAATTTTATTAAATATTATTTTTAATGTTTTAAAATGTAAATTTGGAATAATTTTGATTTTGTTTATGATAATAAAGGTTTGTACCTAGAAATTGATAAAATGGATATATACTTGTATATACTATTTTATATTAATATTAATAAATAAACTATAAAGTAAAATTAATGATATCTATCCTATAATATTAATATTAAATATCATTTTTCATGTCCCGTGTGTTCTTTGATATACATTTTGCACCCAACATTTCCATATAGTCATGTTTATGTATCATTTATAGTTATGCTTATGTATCACGAGCCGCAACATGAGATTTAATAATTTATAGAATACTATAACATTGTACCAAGATTTATTGTAATTTATATAAAGCTATAACACATTTTACTTAAAGAATAGTATAAACAATTATTTAAATTTTATTCAATATTATTTTTAATGTTTTTAAATGTAAATTTTGAATTTTGAAAATTTGATTTTGTTTATGATAATAAAAGTTTGTACCTAGAAATGGATCCTTGTTGACTCTAGAGTTAAAATGGATATATACTTGTATATATACTATTTTATATTAATATTAATAAATAAACTATAAAGTAAAATTAATGATATCTATTCTATAATATTAATATTAAATATCTTATTTATTATTAATATGTGATAATGTTTTGTTAATTTTTATTCAATTAATTATTCATATTTATTTTTATTTTTCATTTTTCATGTTCTGCTTGTTTTGTGATATACATTTTGCACCCAACACTTCTGTCATATACATTTTTTCACCCAACAATTCTGGACCAGCGGTTGGCGGAGTCACGCATTCACATTTATAGTCATGTTTATATATCACGAGCAACATGAGATTTAGTAATTTATAAAATATTATAACATTGTAACAAGATTTATAGTAATTTATATAATGCTATAATACTTTTTACTTAAAGAATAGTATAAACAATTATTTAAATTTTATTCAATATTATTTTTAATGTTCTTAAATGTAAATTTGGAATTTTGGAATTTTCATTTTGTTTATGATAATAAAGGTTTGTACCTAGAAATTGATCCTCGTTGACTCTATAGTTAAAATGGATATATACTTGGATATAATATTTTATATTAATATTAATAAATAAATTATAATGTAAAATTAATAATATTTATCCTACAATATTAATATTAAATATTATTCAGTATTAATATGTGATAATGTTTTGTTAAATTTTATTCAATTAATTATTCACATTTATTTTTATTTTTCATTTTTTATGTCCAGCGTGTATACATTTTGCACCTAACAATTCCGGAGTTGCACCCAATATAGAATATTATAACATTGTACCAAGATTTATAGTAATTTATATAATGCTATAACACTTTTTACTTAAATAATAGTATAAACAATTATTTAAATTTTATTCAATATTATTTTTAATGTTTTTAAATGTAAATTTAGAATTTTGGAATTTTGATTTTGTTTATGATAATAAAGGTTTGTACCTAGAAATTGATGATGATTAACATCCACTAAGACCTAATTGGACTATCAGACCTTAAGAGGGTAACATATTACTTGTGATTCTTTAGAATTCTGTTTCTGTGCTCGAAAAACATTAAGAGAATCTTTCCAAGATCACCATACTTTTGTTGAGTTAAGAGGTTAGGAATGTTGGTAGTGTGATCAATATTTTGAAAATGAGATCTAATATGGGTATAGGCTGGACAATCTAAGAGAAAGTGCCTTTCATCCTCAACGTTCTTAGTGTCACAAAGGTGACACACTCTTTCATCCCATGGTGTTTTAGGAATTGACCAATGCCTAGTTTCACTATGGAGCTCGTGAGGATTTGTTTTTATCTTAGCAATGCTTATTTTTTTCTTTACACTTGGAAAAACAGATAGACAATTTTGATCTTCTAGATTATGGTTGATTACATCTTTATAATAACTTAATTTTCTTTTTTCCTCTAACTCTTTATCACACCACATTTTTTCCCTTAAATTTTGATTTGACGTTTATTTTAATAGTATCTTTATTATGCAAAATGGTTTCTTCCATGATTCCCCAATAGTTTAGCCAAGACCGAGCGTTTTATGCCATTCTCGCTTGATTTGATGGTGGTTATGAATTGATTTTGAAGCAATTTTAGGTAGCCTCTTGTCTTCCATGTTGTTTAAATTGTTCTTATACATTAGGCATGTAGTCATAGCCATGCTCTCTGGCGCAACCGCACCCTCAGGTACGCTGCTCCCACAGGATCTTCTTCTTCTCGGCCCAAAAAACTCAAGGGTCCTTCTATTTCCCTATCGGGAAATCTGCACCCACAGATTCTCTTCTGCATGACTTCCCCTTCGTTCTCTTATCGGGAAATCAGAATTCGCGGGATCGCGAATCCTGATATCAAAGGATTCATAACTCACCTTTTTCCGATCCTCAATACTATGCCACCTGTCTACTTACCCGCTCCACTGTGGCCCACACTCCTGTAGCAAATCGGGAAATCGTGTATCAGGATATCGCGATTCCCGTTTCACTAGTTCACAGAACTCTCCAAGTCCCGAACCCCGATATGGGTAACACCTGTCCTCTACTGCGACGCTATAACTGCGTGGCCGTCGCGTTTCAGGGTTTCACAATTTCTTCTGAAATGATTTTCTCGTCATCGAGAATCCCGATATACCGATTCCCGATGCACGTGAGAGCTTACTCCTCCACATCACCATTTCCTCGTCGCCCCATCGGGTATCGTGACATCGTGATTCCTGATGCAACGATTTCTTCACTCCCGAAATTCACGATGAGCTGAACCCCGACTCCTTTGGATCCGCTGACACGTGTCCTGCCCAATATCAACGGCTAGGATCTCCTTCGGGTTTTTGAAACTCACGAGGTCTCGATTCTCTTGCCTATCAAAATCCCGATGGCTCCAATATCCCGATGCCTTCACGAAACTTCTCCTCTATGCACTAAGGCTTAACTTTGGCACAAATTTTACCAGATCTGATGGCTGCCGGTCTTTCGTGAATCTTCCATATGAATTCTGACCTCTGATTTCTTGGCACGAAAATCCCCTATGCAACCTTTCAATAATTCTAAAGACCTTCGCTCCTCCTGAGCTTTCTTCAGCTTCTCAGTCTCCTTAGAAATGAAAACCCTTTGCTCACACTCCTTGCGGAAATCCTGCGAACGCTTCAGCTGCTCGAGCTTCCTTTGACTCTACGCACACCTGCGACAACAGTCCTCTAAAGATTTCTTCTCAGATTCACTACTAAGACTTCCTCTTCAGCCTACGCACTCCTTGCATGGCTTCAACAACCCACTGTCACTGCTGGGTGAATAAGAACAAGAGTTAAACTACTTGAGCCTCCATCAACTCACTCCTTGTGGATGGTTTCGACTACACACCTTGCAGGAATCCTCTAGCTCAATTAGAGAAACAATTGAAACTCATTCACTCTTCCTCTCAGACTTCAATTCAACCATGAAATCACATACACAACAT